>SRMA01004814.1:54358-104926 GCA_007224835.1 Danionella cerebrum
AATAATGTATATTGTGATTTATTGTGGCACTATATGTTGTTACCCACTTAAGTTCTTTATTTAAAAGCCACACCCCATATCATCTTTTTCATAGCACTATATTTTGAGTCTAGCTGAGAACTTTTTTTTTTTTGTTACAGATTCCATGGATGTTTGCTCACTGGAGCTTCTGCTTCAAAATGTCTGCCTTCTTCTCTCGAGCAAAACCAGAGAAATTGTAAAAGCATCTCTCGGATTCCTCAAAGTGATCATATTTGCTTTGGACAGCAAGGTTCTTGCCAGCAATGTTAATGTCATTGTAAGTAAGAACATTTTTCCAACATCTGATTGTTTTCAGGATACGTTTTCATAATTATCATTATTTTCACTATTGTAAGCAAGCAGTAAACACTGAATTTAATTTTCTAAAACTGTTGCAAAATGCCAGTGTTCTTTTTTTATTTATTTATTTTTTTATAAAAGCCAGTAACTAGTGGGATCTCGGTACATTGAGAATCTGAATATTTACACAATACAAAAAAGTAGGTTAAAGTATGTTTATGATTATATTACTAAAGTTAACTACTTTATATATTACCACTTTTTTGTTAAAATAATCTTCCATTGTATGTCTTTTGTATGTGCATTTATCATGCTGAGTGTCTTTTCCCATTTCAACCATTTGTTTCTTCCAGCTGGAAGGCATCACAAACATGAATGACATGCGAAGGCATTTTAGACTGAAACTAAAGAATATTTATACCAAACTCATTAGGAAATTTGGGTAAGTTTAGGTGTTTACCAACATAATAATGTGATAACATTTAACTCGTAATCTAATCCGTTTTCAGGTTTGAGCTGGTAAAAAGCATGGTGCCGGCTGATCAGCACAAGGTTCTGTTGAACATCCGCAAATCTGAAACCAAGAGTAAGAAACGCAAACTGATCGAGGCGGAGGAGGGCGGATCTGATTCTGAAGATGAGAAGCCTAAAGTGAAAGGAGAGAGGTATAGTGCAACTAGCTCAAAATACATCTTTATTGTTGGTTTTCATTTATGCGAGTTTAATAATCTCTAATCTTTCTTAAATAGAATTATCAGAATTATGAATCACCTTATTGGTTTCAGTTGAATGTAGGCAGCAAAACTGGAGAGTTTTCTGGAGGCAGTAAAAATTTTTCCTGCAGTAAAAATTTTAAAAATTACATCACTTCTTTCAAACAAGGAACAAAGAAAAATTCCACATTTTTTTTTTTTTTAATTGACGCATTCTTTGTATTCTTCTTAAAATCTTCCGTTGTTGAATTTAACATTCACTGAACTAGACTCAACGGTAAGTTTGATTCTCTTCAGTATCGAAGACATCCTGGCTGATACAGACTCAGATGATGATGATGATGACGACAAGTCTAAGAAGAGTCAAAAGAAACCAGTGAAAAAGAAGGGTCAGGCCTGGCTACAGGAAGGTGCATCAGATGAGCCACTCAATTTCCTCGATCCCAAAGCAGCACAGAGAGTTTTATGTGAGTAATGTTTTTTCAATAATGTATCGTCAAGATCCTAATTTGTTGAGCTCATACCTTTTAAAATATTCAACTGCTCACTTTTATAATCGTTGTGTCTAGCCATTAACCCCGACGTGAAGAGGGCTACTAAAAAAGATCATGGATTCAAGATGACCTCTGATGGACGACTCATCATCAAGGAAGAGGATGACGAGAATGAAGAGGACAAAATCAAAAGTACATCATTCAGAACATGCTTTTCCATGCTACACTGGCCTCGTGTTCAATGTGTTTTAACCAAATCTGACCATGTACGTCTTCTGCAGATGCTGAAATGGATGATATCCTTGAAGAGGCTGGAATCAAAACCGTGTGTACACATCAGTTAAATTTCATTGTGATTGGACTGTAGACTTTTTTTTTTTAATCTGTGAGTTTTCATTATTCTACTGCCTGTTAACAGAAGAAGAATATGAAAAGGAAAGTTGCAGATGATCTTGATGATGACATGGATGTCGAACCTCCAACGAAATATAAAGGTATGGAGAAAAATAATGTTTCCTCCGGCTACTCTATTTTTTCCAACAATCCCAAAAAACATACAGTTAGGTTAATTGAATAATCTAGATTCCCCTAGGTGTGAGTGTGTGTTGCCCTATGATGGACTGGCGACCTGTCCAGGGTGTACCTCTTCCTCTCTCCCAATGTGCACTGGAGAAGGGCACCGGGCGGACTCCGTATCTCCAAAACGGGAATAAACGGCTTTGAAAATGAATGAATAATCGCATGAAAAGTAAAGAAAGAGTAGAAATATCTATTTTACTTTAAAGAAAATAACAAACTAATAGCTCACTGAGGAGCAAATACCAGGTACTGGCCCAGTTTGTCAGTGAGGTTGGCTGTTACAAGTGTTTGGATGTTCGTTAAAATACCTTACTTTTTTTGTTTCTGTCCACAAACTTTGGTTTACATATGATTAATAAAGAACAAAGTATGACAAATTGTCATAATTGGCAACCTTTTTTAAAAAATCCACTTCTAAATGTTTGGGAAAAATTTTCCCAAATTAAGTTAAAAGTTATATAAACAGTTCATAGTGTTTCCCCTACCATTCAATAGGAGGGGAGCCTTATCCCGTCCAAGGTTATATTTCATTGTGCATCTTCTTTTTTTGTTTGCAAATCTAGCGGCTAGTGAGAAACCTAGAACATGTTTTGGGGGGTTTTTAGAGATTACAAAAAATTGCACCAAAAGCAGTCCTCCGTGTGAATCCAAATGAACTCTAAAGTGGTTTGTTTGTGGTGAGAACATGTTTGCACAATGATCCGAATTAAAAAAAAGATAACAAGAATGCTTGGGCTTTCTTGAGGTAGAGAAAAACCTATAATCTTAAGGGAAACACAAACTGTTCTGTATAATTAACATTATTAACATGTTAAAAATATCATTTTATTAATATTAAAACACAACGATGCATATGTTTAGTTTAGAGCATGCTACCAAATATTTGGTAAAAATATTTGTGCAAACCAAATATGTTGAAATGTAACAAAATTAGCATTGCGGTCCCGTTTTGCTGATAGGAAAAAATTATATGCCTCAAAATCCTTAATCAGATCCAATCCATTTTTTTTAAACATACCACGTGGTAGGTAGTTAACTTGGAAAGCTTCTGGCCCTGAATAATGAATTAGATGTATTAGTGTATTATGGTTGACTGATTTCACAGTGTTTTTTAACATTTGTGTGTTGTTTAACTAGCTGGTGGCATCGGAATCCACAGGCCTTTGGGTGGGAGACCAGAGATCGGCAAAGAGTATAAATCTAAGGTTGGAAATAAGTTAAATCTAAGGTTTGAAATAAAGCCTACACATCGAAGAAAAATCTCTCCTAACTACTTTTATTTTTGCAGAAGGGAAAGGGAGATGTGATGAAGGCAGGCAAGTCTGACCCGTACGCCTATATTCCTCTAAAAAAATCCAAACTCAACCGCAGGTTAGTTACTTGTTCTCATTCCTCATATCCTAGTAAATAAATGTGATCTAATGATTTGTATCGTCAACAGGAAAAAAGCCAAACTCCAGGGGCAGTTCAAAGGCATGGTCAGAGGAGCCAAGAAAGGAGCTCTCTCTGGGTCTAGAAATCTCAAAAAGAGGAAAGCTTAAGACTCAATACTGAGCTTCTTTTAATCGCAAGATCGAATTAAAAGCAGGAAACCTCTTGTTATTGCTGTCTGTGTGTTACATGGAAACTTCCCGTGGAAGTTTCTCTTTATCTAAATGGAGAAATAGGTCCCATGTGATGATTGAATTGTGACAGAATATCAATAACTTGTTATAGCTTTGAAACATGTATTTATGTTCTTGCTACAGTGGACACAAAATAAAGTGTTCAGAAAAGAAGAGGCATTTTTGATTGATACTAAATGTTACATAAGTCATATATATATATATATGCTGTTACAGACAGTTTAAAAAATGATAATTGTCATATAAATGATGTACCGTACAGTAATGACCATGTTCCCAATACTGTATGGCTTCTCTTTAGCTTTATAAGTGACAAAAACAATTCCCTTACACCCGCCATAGGGTTTCTAAATCTAAATATGACCGAGCTTGTCCACTACAGTTTTACTTACTACTTTTTTTTTTTTTTTTTTTTTGCTGTTATTCTGCTATTAATTCTACTCCCAGCTGCAGTGTGTGAGTAACTGAGGTCTACTGGAGTTCAGACGGGTCCTCTTTCGCCTGTAAAAGGCAGGCTTTTCCCTGATTGTCCCAGAGAGAGTACAGTGATACAGACTCAGACATTAATGGCGGCGTCTGCTGGCTTTAGTCATTACAGCTGCTTTTGGAGCCATATTTCAATGACCTGCGTTCGCGGAGGACTTGGGTTTATTATTAAGACGTGGAGCTCATTTGTGTTACTGCAGAATAGATTTGTGTGCACTAGTTTGTCCAACAGGTGGTAGTGTTTCTCTTTAAACACTGGCTAGTGTGAGGGTTTGTGTGGGGGACTTCCAATTAATATTTTTAGGAGTCTAATGTGGCTAAAGATGCTAGTAAGAGGGACTTGGTCATCATGGAAGGCTGTCAGAGCCTGTGAAGGGAACAAACAGCTCCAGCGCCGCCACAGGCTCCAATTCTGCGGCCCTGTCAACACTCTGCTGTTTCTCGTTAGTGTCCGGTTCGTCCAGCCAAAGGATCTGCAGTCATCACAACATATGGTTTATGTCATGTGTTAGGTCGTGACTCAAGCTCCTGCTATGTATTATTAACGCTAATTCCCTACAGAGTGAAACGAGGTTTAGAAGCTAGAACTTGACCAAAAAAAAAAAAACTCAAGAAATAGCGCCGTAACATAGCAGTTAGATTATGATAAATGACGGCGTACAACAGACTATAAAACGTGGAAGAAGTGATCCCGCCTACTGCCATTTGGCCAGGGATGTAAAGAGTACTGAAATATCCTACTCAAGTAAAAGTTCCATTACTTACTAAAAGTAAAGAAAGTAGAGTGGAAGTATCTGCTCTAAACACGATTCAGGAGTAATAAGTAGGTCTTTAAAATTGCCTAAAAGACTAAAGTGAGAAAAATATGCAACATTCACGCCTAAGGGTGATTTAGATTATTCAATTACGGTAATCTAACCGCAATATTTTGGGATTGTGGGGGAAACTGGAATGATTTCTAGATGCTTAACACTTTTCTAGACAGATTTCTACTATTTGTTTATCAAGAACCTGAGAGGCATTCAATTAAACTTCATAATATACAATATACATATACCAATAGCTATGGTTTAGTGGCCCTTTATAAAACGTAGGTATTCCGTTGTGGGAAAATAAAGGTATATATGTACATTTTAAAAATTCAAATAACTTCAAAACTAAATTAAGTTAAAAACAACAAACTTTATTAAGAAGTGCATATTCCATATTATTCAGTATTATCTCTACGAACAACTGGAGTCCAACCATGAACAAAATATTTACAGCATTAACACAGTTTTAAAATCATGCACTGCCACAATCAGTAAAGCAAAATATCTTTGTCATCAAGGCATTTGTCCTGTAGCAGTGTTTGGAACCCTGTTCTTTTATTTTCAAGTGCCCACCAGGAACCTTAGGCTAAATAAATTAGAGGTTTGTACTGCCCTGCAGTCACAACACATTGTGATCTGCAGACATTATTATACAAATTAACAAAAGGACAAATTATATTCCATATTAAGTATCAACATTCATCTACACAAGCAAGCATGCAACAGCTGATTTACGTAGTCAACATTCAAAACTCCCTATTTATGTGCCTTAAATAAATTAATTTTGCATATGTTACGGTCCCTCATCAGTGCTATACATGATTATTACTCAAAACAATTCCCTACATTTTGTATTAGTGGGAATCTCTGAACGAATATTTATTTGTAACATCAACGTATGTTAGAGTTAAAAGAAACTGGATCTATGACTGAAACCAGTGGTTTAAGTATATATCACAAATGTAACTGAAACAACAGATTTAAGGAGACCCACGAAGGCCCCCCATTGTTCTCAGTAGCTGTTCCCAGGGCGGGGAGGTGGCCGTGAAGGTGGGGCTCTGGGGGGTGCTGGGGGGGCTCTGGCTGGTGGAGGTCCAGGGGGTCCACGGGACGGTGGTCTTTTGGGTGCAGGTCGCATGAGTGGTTGATGGTCCAGAGGGGTCGGTGGAGGTGGAAGGTGGCCTTGTGGTGGTGACCTTGACTCCTCTGCTTTCACTCTTGTAAAGTTGATGCATCGTCCCTGTGGAAATAGCACAGATGGTGGGATCATGATCAGTTCAGTCTTGAAAATGCTCCACGCACACATTTTTGAGCAATATTCAAATGTAAGAAAATTTTGAAAATGATGTAAAATGATGAAGTTGGAACACTTGATAATTTAGCTTTTTTTTTATTTTAATCATTTTTTGTAATTGTCAACGGTTTGAACTCCAGTTGCATTCTTTTTTTAAAGGAAAATTTCAATTGGCACAAATCTCAACGATCATTATCTTTTAATACATAAAAAAAAATATTAATAATAATTCCAACCAAACCAAACATGATTTGGTTTTATCTACTCGTCTTTGTTAAAAAAATGCATCTGAATGCTGTACATCTTAGCATTTCTGTCTAACATTTCTTGTGTTTGGTCTCCTAAAGAACGTATATTGATGCTATCAATAGTTAGAACCTCTGGGGAAACAAAAGACAACTGTATTTTGTAGTTTTCCCAGAGGAGACAAAGTGCGTGGGTTTACAAACAAAAGCTCAAGCAGCGATGCAGCTGATCCTGTGCCGCTTCTCTCTCTTGCTATGGCCAGAGATGCCCAAGAGATGAACCCAAAGCACTTTAGACATTCAGAAACTCAGCTGTCAACTGCAATTCTGTCCTTAAAACCATGGGGGTGGGGTTGAAGAGTTGCAGGGCTGTGGTAAGGGAAGAATAGCTATTTGTAAAAGCAGTTTTGGAACAAGAGGCTGTTCTCCGAGAGAATGTGCATTCTTAAAGATCAAGTGAATCATTGTTGTTGGCAAGTCTGATCATTCAGGAGGAATCACTAAAGAGAGTTCACACTCACCGACCAAAGCAATTCACAACTGGCTTCACGCGCCATTAACTGCAAAAAATAAAACTCTAGATGATTCCGGATCCACAACAATACCTACGGTTGGCAAAGCCTTGCAAAGGTAATGTATTCTTATGTGTTTGAAAGGGAGAAATGAAGCAAATCAAAGCGACAAGGAGAGCTTGAGCCAGTCTTTTTGTGGTTCATAATGATTCTGAGGAGCATTTAATCCTTTCCATTTGGAGGTTTTGATTTTTGAGCGAGACATCTTTTCAGGAATACTTATCTTCTATTCCTGGTGGTGTCTTGTGGCCCTTTCACAAAGTTTCCTAAAAGAACTCTGAACGAATATTTTAAGAACATGTGTTACCCCACTAGGGTCGTTAGTTTGTACAGTGCTTTTTATACACGAAAGTAATTCAAGGTGCATTACACAAGAAAATAAAACATTTAAAACAAAACGGAAAATTTTACATTAATTAATTATTAATGTTTAATTTTTATCTTGAATGTTAGGGTTATGGTTATAAAAAAGCTAAAAAAAGTGCATACATTTTATTTCAAACAGATGAGGAATTGTTTGCTTATTAAAATTGTTTGCTTGTACGAAGAAAACATAATTAATATTTAGTAAGAGTAAGATTACTATAATTATACACTTAAATATTTCTACAAATAAAAAGTAATTTAGCTAAGCATTAAGAAATCAGTTTGACACAAAGCATAAACTGAGTAAGTGTCTTGTTCTGATCTTGTAGAACTCTGTGGTTAAACTTGAGATTAAGGTATAAGAAAAATGTGGATAAACGCAACCATTGTGGAAAAAAAAAATCTAGAAACTGCTTCCTGGAAATGTGAGCCTCCATCAAGGCTTTATTTAGCTGAAAACCAGTCAAATAACCAACGATTATATGACCCACAGCCCCTCTGGCTCAATCCAGACAGCACTGCACAAACACTTCATATCAGATCAGCCAATAAAAACTGACGCTACACGCAATTCTTCTCTCTGACTGGTCTTTACATAACAATGTCATTTCTTTAGTGGCTCGTTAATCTACAGTTCTAGTGTATTTAATAATTCTTTGGGAGTTTATTTATCAGGGGCTACTGAGAAAACATTCAGGATTAAAGCCCCGGATGCCCAAGTGGTGAAGGTGCGTTTGCATCCAATTCAGGATCAGATTCTGGATCAAAGATTCCTCCAAATGCCATTACAGCATCTATTGATACTGCTCAGCATTGAAGTTGCTTGTTATGAATCACTCTAATCTCCCTCACATCTACGCTGACCATCTGACAGTAACTTTGCATACATGTCATTAATATGCAAAACAGTAACCAATAGGTGAGTAACTGGGGAGTAGTTGAAAAACTTTTCCGAATGAAATTCTCAGCCCATTTCCGGAATAAGCCTGGGTTAGGAAATGACGGGAGTGAATGACTTTCACTAAAAATAAACTATTCACATTTCCCATACGTCATGACCCCTTAAAAAAAAAAAGATGCTATAATCCATAAATATCAATATGGTGGTGCTACAGAAGAAAATAACTCTCAATACAGTTACAGTAAAATCATCTGTATTTGCTAAACCTGTTCAAAAGTCCCCTGAGAGCAGTACACTTTATAAGTGATTCCGCGGGTAGATGCCTCTAAAGCCTGCAGAGAATCTTGTATCTTGCTGTGGGCTGTCCAGAACAGTTACAGCACCATATGTGCAGATTTCTCTCCCCCAATCCCTTCATCCACATCTGCACTGTATTCAAAAGCCTCCATTCTCATTCATCCCATATGCTCACCCCTGTGCGGGCCTGTTGCTGTGCTGCTCACCAAATTGTCCTTTTCGCCACACACGACTGGCAAAATGATGGCTTTGCTTCTCAGCCAGACAGACATTAACCAATCCCTCACCATCCCCCAGAAACATGACAATAGGCCATCACAATAAAACCGTGCTCCCCCTTTGCCGATGGGGCCCTTGTCAAGTTACGGGGGTCTCTGTTTAATAAGCTGTTAAATCAGACCACCAAGCGTCGGTGAGGTTCAGGCTCTTTTCGCAGAGGGGAATCCACCAGAACAATTGTCATTCATTTCCAATCATAAATTATGTTAAAAAGCCATTTCCTTCTGTTCACCAGAGTCTTTCTTGTTTCAGCTTTTACATCCTTGTGGGTCATTAGGTAAAACAAAACAAAAACACTCTCTATTCCAGTGAGTGCCTCTGTCTCCAGTGTAGATGGCACTCAAATGTGAGGAGACAGATACTGAGTGGTGAAGGTGAAGATTGTAAATGACACAGACAAAGACTTTCAACAATAACAGCTTCTTTCTTTACTTAACTGCTACATGTGAGTAGTAAAGCAAAGCTGTTGCTTCAGCATCACAGAGTGTGCGTTAAGGCTCATGGGTAAAAGTTTGACCCAGAAGTTATTGGTGTTAGACGTGGTATCTATGTTTTTAATTAATTACTACACTCATTCACAATAAATTACATGTGATTATCATGTTTTGTACGTTAAAGTGCATTTTTCAGGACTTGCTTTCTCTAGAATATGAATCAATATTTGGCATTGGTAACTTGCTCTACAGCAGGGGTTTTTATTTAAAGCCCAAATATTATATCAGCTTAATCTATCAGTTTAAGTTAAACCATGAACCAATTTTAAAAATGGGTTTAATTGAAATGATTTGTAATTTAAAACGACCACTGTTTGCCAATTATCAATTACATGCCATCACCATTCAAATAGCAGTTAATTGATATGGCATGTGTTCAAACTAAAACGCATTAAGGAAATGTTATTGACTATGAACATTTTGTTTGACGACTATTTAAATTTCTTCATTTTTGTTGTCCTCACCTCTGTGTTTTGAGGATGTTGCTGCTGAAAAGCCACTCTTTGCAAGCGTCAATCTTTAAAAACTTTAACAAAAATTTAGTACCATCAAATTAAATCCGTGTCCGATTAAATCACAATTTCATACAGCTTGGTTCAAAAAATAACTGTTATTGCTGATCCTGATGATTAGGTCAGACACCAAACATATGCTGAGCGGAAATGTTGCGATGACATTTGTGTCAGTGGGAGCATCAGGAACACGAATCAATCTTGCCCTGAGATTTGTACACTCACCGGCCACTTTATAGGTACACCTTATCCACGCTTAGGAGCCAAGTTGCTTTCAGAACTGCCCAAAACCTTTGCGGCACAGAGTTATCAAGTTTCTGAAGACATTCTTCAGAGAGTTTGGTCAATAATAACAAGAAACCAGGTTCAAGAATCCAGTTTGAGATGATTTGTGTCTTATGACCAGAGGCGTTTTCCTACTTGAAGTAGCCATCAGAAGGTGGATGCAACAATATTAATGTAGACTGCAGCATTGACGCAATGCTAATACTAATAGGCCCAAAGTGTGCCCAGAAAATATCCCCCATACCATTACACCACCAGCCTGAACCGTTGCAAATTCTGAACTGACCATCCGAAAAGTTGAAGGAGAAATCAAGACCCATCAGAACTGGCAACTTTTCCCCAGTTTCCTGTTCCTAGATGACAGGATAGGGACCTGGTGTCGTCTTCTGCTACTGTAGCCCATCCACCTCAAGGTCCTGAACTGCAGCAGATCATCTTGACTACATTGCTAAATGCATTGAGTTCCTGCTATATGACATTAGATTAGACATTTGCACTAATAACCAGTTAGACAGCTGTACCTAATAAAGTGGCCGGTAAGTGTATTTTTTTTAAATAAGGATCTAAAGTATTTATAAGTATCTTTAGTGCTTAAGTAACAATTTTATCCTCAAAGAAGGAGGACTATCGCCTAAAATCTCCTTACAGTTGTTCCATTAGCGAAGCATACTACCTGAATGAAATACAATTAACCAAACCTAAACCATGTTATTCATTAAAAAAACAGAACAAAACAAACTGATGGACACAGAGATGAAATGGCAAGAGACAGACAAAGAATCAGACACAACACAGGAATGCAAATAGCTGTGATCCACTGAGATTAGGCCGTCTGTAGCTGAGCGGAGGGTTTGTTATGGGCACAGTGAGTTGTTTGTTTCTTTTTCCAGGCTTTGTGCTGCAGGTGGGCATGAAACCCAAAAGTGTACCCCGGATCTTTCTGAATAGCACAGCTGTTTCCATCCAAACCCTGTGCTAAACAGGACCTTCCAAAGCTCATGCAAAGTGCTCTGAGCAGCTGGACACTGGCTGTCCCTCAGACAAGCGACCCATTATTGAGCCTTGAAGAATAAAACCAAATCAGACTGGTTTGTGTCACTGGGATCATACTGTACGGCCATGACACTTTGGAAACATGAAAGATGCCTTTCATTTACACACAGATGTGTTGCCATGACACAGCTTGTGCTGCTGGAATAATGTAGGGCTTAAATGTGTATGAAAGAGACTGTGCTGAAGCACATGACTGCTCCATGTGACGTGGAATAAAGAACTGTGTAATTAGCCTGCTATTTCCTGTCCCGGCTACTGAGCTTAGTATGGATGGGAAAGTCACAACTGCTTTTTTCCAAAACAAACAACTGTCTTGATTTCTTTGTAGAAACAGCCAATAAGCCATGGGATTTGTTCATTATATGTAGAACATGTTGCTTTTTTTCTCGGGTAGAATGAGCATGTCGCCCACTGAGAGTACATGTTTGTATTTAAAGATAAAAGACCTGGAAGTGTATGTTTATAGTCATACCTGATCACCGGGTTGAGGTCTCATAAGTGACACCTGATCATATCCTCGACGGAGAAGGGCCCACAGCGCATCCAGTTTCCCCTATGACAAGCAAGTGCTATTAATGTTTGGCTCATATACCATTCTAAAATACAATACTACAAATACAAGCTCAAAGTTATTCCAGCGCTACTTTTGTTAGCACAAAAATTGTTTTGTTAACACAAAAATACCTTAATAGGGCTGTACCACTTCCTGTGATGGTCAAGTCCACGTCTTCTAGAGTTTCGGAGTCTAGGTTCAGAGGGCTCGTATTCCTCTTCAGGCATCTTCACCACTGCATTCTTGGGCTTTTCGAGTTTAGCCCCTTCCTCAGTGGAGCCCTTTTCCCCCCAACGTACCTAAAAACCACAGATAAACAGTTTATTTCAAAACAACAATGACTAAGAAAAAAAGGGTAATACATAAAAAAATTCAAATAACATGAGATAATTCTTTTATAATCTTAGTTCAGAGCTGGTTTTGACATTTCACTAATGGGACATATTACTGTTGGATGAATGAATCGATCAAATTCCAGAAATTAGCCTTGTATTTATTGTGTTTTCTTCTATACATCCTAATACATACAAGTTAGGCTTACTAGAATTATGTCTTTGGTAAACATTGGGTGAAAGGTAAGGACACATGTAAATCAAAATAGTTAAATTTAGATATTCCTGTCACAACCATGAGCATAGGAGACTCCAGTTGCAAAAGAATTGGCCATTCTCACTGAATTCCAGCATTGATAGGGGAATACCACCTGTGGAACATGACCGGTCATAATTTTTGGCTTTGGTGGTTGCCATTAGAATGGTACTTGTCGAACAACAGTATCAACTGTGAAGTTTGGGGGGTGTCAATGTCTCACACAGGTGTGTTTGGTTAAATGGTTTTGTGGAAAATCAACTCAGTTTTAGCTGTTTAGCTCTAAAACATACTAAAAAAGTGTCTTGAATAGTAAAATGAATTAGACAAAAAAGTATTTTATAATCACCAATTAGGTGAAATTTGCTAATTCACGATGGGACAGCAGACAATATCTCATGGCGTACTGGTTGAAAAACAGTCTAATGCTAGACAAATCAGGGATTAGAGTCCATTATGGTCAAGACTGATGATTTATCATGAATTTAATCAAAAAGTGTATCATTTCCAGTTTGGATCACAGAGTCTTAACCCCTTCGTACACTTTGTGTATTACAATGAACCTTACATTTTACACTTGTTTTATTTGATTTTGGAGGATTGAGCTTTATATAAAGGCTTTTTTCCATGACATTGGAGATTGAAATCTTATAGCATCAAAACACTCCTAACACAAGGAAACAATGTTTTAATTACATTAATTAATTTGTCTGCACATAGGTTATGTCCTTCCAGGATCTTGAGAGTCCTGAAAGGCACCTACAATAGAATGTATTATTATTAGGTATTCCCCAAGTTTTGTTATTTATTTTTTTAAATATATTATGTCAGCTGAGAGCCGATAATCCATAGGAAAAGGCAACTGAGGAGTGTTGTAGAGGCTAACCATTAAGCTGCTTAGGTTGGTAAATTTGAGCACGTTAAGAACACAATAGAGTCCATGCCAACAAATGTATACATTTAAAGCCAACAAACAAAACAAATTCAAATAAACTTGAACTCAACCAAGCAATCAAAACCTGTTTTCTGTTTCCATTACCAACCTTGTCTTGCTCTCTGAAAGAGCAAGTATTTTTATGCTTGCACCACTGCCCCTTGTGGCCAGGAAGAAAACTAACAATGGCTTCTACAAGTTTTATAACAACTTTAATAGAATTTGATCTGTCTGAACAAAAATTCAGACAGGAATTGTTTCTTGGAAACTTGGAAATAACTAACAATTCATTATTTGGGTAAATGAATTATTTGGGGCTTGGGCAGGGAAGGGATTGAAGAGATTGTAGCTATGTACAGAAAAAATTACGTTCCTAAATGTCTACGTTCTAGAACAAAATGTTTCTATGCATATAGATTTATAAATATAGATAATTATATAGATGACATAAATGCCAATGCATACAAATACTCTTCCTGATATTCATGTTTCAGACTAGTTGAGGTACCATTATGAGTACCATTTTGCTTCCTCTTGGGCTGGCATGGTGGTGCAGTGGGTAGCACTGTTGCCTTTCAGTTAGAAGGTTAGGAAAGAAAATAGATGCATGAATGGATTGACTCCTCATTGACAAAAAGTAAGCGTGGGCTTCCCAAATCTAACAAATATTAGACCAGAAAGTCTACTTGTGCGATTATCACAACAAGTAACAGAGCTTTTAAACATTCTAATCTTTAAAAATATGTAATTGTATAGCATATGTTCTAGTTTTGGCATAAGACAGAGCAGGTGCATTCAAGGCCACAGTGCCCTTGGGGCATCCTAACATCACTCGTCACATGTAGCCTGCATTAACCCAATGACTGTGAATGTATCACCTCCATTCTTTTGATTCCACCCACTCCTCTTCCTCCATAATATGATGCATCAACTGTTGGCCATTTCTTTTTAGGCATGCCATCCTCATCATCAGGCTCCTGGAAGTCAAAAATCCCCCAAGAAACAGGTTTAGTCATGTGGCAAACTCTTCTCAGCACCTAATCTACACAAACTCTAGACGAAGTCATAGTCAAAAACAGCTGCAGAAGATAAAACTGCTTTGTGTTCCTAAATCAAAAGGAAGTCTGAGACACAGTGCCTTGTTAGTGGTCTGAGATGCAAACTCTAAAGCCATATCCACAAAGCTCTTTTATTTCCCATCAGCCCCAGTGACTGCTTGCCTTTGACCTCTTGGCAACAAAGCAAACACAAGAGAATCATTATGAGCCTTTTTTGCTGAGTTTTGCCATTCAGTTATCCTGAGGATGAGGTTCACTGTGACATACACTGCTCACTTGTCTTTATTCACATAGCTGCGACACAGAAATTGCCTTAAATGGTGACGGACAGTCCCAAGTTAACAGCTGATACTGGCTGCCTTTGGGAATGTGGTTTATTAGCAATGGCACCATTCCTTTGACGTACTGGAGAAATATGAGAGTTATTCCTTTTTTCTGCAGTCTGTTTTCTTAGTGGCCTAATTTCTACTGTACATTTCCACCATTTGCTCAGTCTATGATTGAGCCTAAACACGGTTGTCCACTAAGCAGCACATGCACACACACAGTCACAGTCAGTTTTGAAGGAGTTGGACTCACAGGCTCAGGGGGAGGAGGTGGAGGCACTTCCTTGATGACCTGAAAGGAAAATATCTCTGAAAGAATGTAGAGTAAAAAGTAATGCTCTATGAGCAGTACAATATTCAAGCATAAAATATTATATTAAGAACTACAATCAAAACAGAATTTTAATATCTTTGCATATCAGACAGTGTGGATCATTGGGTTGACAAATAAAATACAGTTTCTGAAAATTTTAATACAAGGTCCAAATCGGTTTGAACTGGGACCAGGAGATGCGTCCATCTGGAACACAGAGTCATCAAATTTAATGAAATCAAAAATAACATATTCTCCCATATTCATTTAGCATTTTGCTTTGCACTCAAACTCAACAGTGCAGGTCTGTGACATGATCTACATGGTCAACAACAATGTGGTTTCTATCAGTTGCTATATGCAACTGAATGCAAGAGTATTTTTAGAGGTGATGGAAATAAGTATTTTAACACCCCGCTATTTTGCAAGTTCTCCCACTTAGAAAGCATGGTGGGGTCTGAAATTTTCAGCGTAGGTGCACGTCCACTGTGAGAGACATGATCTAAAAAGAAAAATCCAGAAATCACAATGTATGATTTTTGTAACTATTTATTTGTATGATACAGCGGGAAATAAGTATTTGAGCACCTGAGAAAATGTTAATACTTGGTATAGTATTAACAGGTCAAACGCTTCCTCTAGTTTTTCACCAGGTTTGCACATACTGCTCCAACTACCATGCCACGTTCAAACTAAGTCACTTAAATGTTTCTTCCCCATTCTGATGCTTGAATTGAATTGCAGCAGATTGTCTTGACCATGTCTAAATGCATTGAGATTGGCTGATTAGACAAGCTGATTTGAGTTGCGTTAACGAACTGTTGCGTTGGAGACAGGTGTACTTAATAAAGTGGCCACTGAATGAATGTGTATTAGATTTTTTTTGTTTCATCCAATGCAACATACCACAGTACAGCACAGAGGCCAGAACCACCACATCAACAGCAGACCCAGCAGCAGGAAGACAGCCAGCATCGAGATGAGAAGGATAGTCCCATCAAACTATACACATACACATATATTCATGAGTATCTGATGGCTTAACACAAAATGAAAAGGTAATTACCGAAGAGCACACATAGATTTTCTATTTGGAAATCTAATCTGTCTTTTTACATCTAATTTGAACTTACGTGACAAAACCAGACTCCTCTGATGAAAGAAAGCAGAGGAGACCTCATGAGAGAAAAGACAGGGTAAGAGCAAAAGGAAAAATGTTGTAGACAGCAAACTGAATTAAAATAAAAGTGGCATAATCGCAGTCTCTTCAGGTGTCTTGTTTTACAGGCAGCAATGTTGTGTGCTTACACATTCAGTAGTGGTGATGTGCACTGAGCTTGTGATGTATGACAAGCCCTCGTTCATGCTGACTTGCAGATACATTACCCTGTAGCAAGACAAAACAAAAAAAAACCTTTAGTCTCTCCTGCAGAGAAAAAAATGTTCACATGCATTTGACTTGTTTGTACTTGAAATAATTAAAAGCGTCCAGTCAGCATTTTCTTGTTGTAACGTGTCATTTAAAATCAGGATTTTAAAAAGAGCATTTTTTTACAGACCATCTACAGACCTCCAGGATGCAGAAAGCTGATGGTCCTATTTAACTATAACTATGCGTAAAGTAGTTCACAGTTTTGTAAAGGAAAAGGAAATACTTGGGAGCATCTGATTTTGAAATTACATGACGATCAGAGTTTCTCCTCATCAGATCCGTGGGAATGTCCCGATAAATACCATGTACCTCATAAATAAAGGTTGTGTACTCACAAAACTGGCCCAAAAAGAGCATTCACCTCTCTTTGCAAAATGTTTCAGATTTTTAAAAACACAACTTTATGTCAAAGTTAGCTTATCCTTACGTAAAATATGAACTGTGCGTACATCAGTTTTAATTCACAAGTTCCTCCATGATACAACAAATCAATGGAATAACATACAAAGTTGTCAAATTTGAGCTAATTCCATAGATTCCTAGTATTTCACACGATCGAATCAATCTCTGAAGAAAAATTGAATCACTATTTGTAGGCTTAGGGATGATCAATGGTTGAGTGTCCTGAATACTCTCAGTCAAAAGTTTCTCAATAATTAAACCTTTATGGCACTTCCACAACCGTCACAAAATGTGCAGTGTCTGTTCTCATTATCGGCATTCCCTATTTCTCTGCTTTGTTTGGGGAAAATAAGTTGGAGGTGGAAATAAGTTAGTAAAAATTTAGCCCTTCTTGTGTGCTCCTCCTTGTCGGTGCAGCAAAGACCGACCAGTGCCACTCTTGGCAGGATGGGGGTTGGGCTGAAATGAAGCACAACCGGAAAAAGGGGCTGAGGGTCCAGTGACAAATCCATCTAATTTTCCATCAATCAGGATTTGGCTGGCTCTTGTTGAGTACGTATTCAGGAGGCCATTCAGTCACCATTCGTTTAGGTGACAGCACTGACAGCTTTGCCTTACAAAGTGAAGGTTTTTCAAAAACACACAAGAAATCCTATTGAAATCTGACTGTTTTGAAGTTAATATGTCACTACATTTGTATTCCAGATAGGTATGCATATGATGTGATTTTTAAAATGATTAATAGTAAAAAAAAAAAAAATCACATTATATATAAAAATCAAAATTAATTCACCAGTGTCATTTTCACAGAGAGAGAGAGAGAGAGAGAGATCATTGACATATAATGATCAAGTGTACCTGGCTAATAACGTTTAAAATTATTCTGAATAAATAAATAAAAGAAAAATTATATAAATATATAATATATATATATATATATATATATATATATATATATATATATATATATATATATATATATATATATATATATATATATATATATATATATATATATATATATATTAAAGTTAAGGGGCACATTTAAATACCAGAAAAAGGCAAGTAAACCCAATTTTGAAGCTGAAAAT
Source organism: Danionella cerebrum (assembly GCA_007224835.1). Lineage (NCBI taxonomy): Eukaryota > Metazoa > Chordata > Actinopteri > Cypriniformes > Danionidae > Danionella > Danionella cerebrum. The sequence goes on from SRMA01004814.1 coordinate 72,384, forward strand.
TCTACAAAACGTATTTTGAAATAGATTTTTTTCATTTTTATTGTTGATTTCTTTCTGATTTAAGCCCTTACATTTACAAAATATTTGTGTCATTAATTTATATGTGTACAAAAATATGTGTGAAAACATGCAAATTTTAAAGTGTCTATTCATATATATATATATGTATGTATGTATATATATATGTATGTATGTATGTATGTATGTATGTATGTATGAATAAAAGGCAAGTGAACCCAGAAAATTCTACAAAAAAATATTTTGAAATCTATTTGTTCATTATGATTGAAGCCTTGTATTGATTTTTTTTAATTTTAATTTAATTGAAATTGCATTAAAACCATGAAAATGTTTAATAAATAAATAAACATTACTAATCTGCATCTACCAAAAATAGAAATGTATATACAACACTACAACAGTGACTTAAGTAAAATTAAAATAAAAAAATGACAGCATGTATATTTCTTATGTATAGAATATTATTAAAAAATAGGCTCTTAGTGCTACTAACCTTAGTGCTAGATAAGTTTTACAATATCATTTAAAGTGCTGAATTTGTTAATTTGGTTTATCAACATCAAATGACACTTGATGTGATGCAGACCATGAGCACAAAAACAGCCTTGTTTTGCTTAAGGTGCCATGAGAAGCTCCTTTATGGCATCTCACGGAATCTTCCTGACAAGAACAAGACAGCTGAAATCCTCAAGGTGTCTAGAGCCGTCTGTACACATAATTATTCAGAGGGCTTGCAGGGAAATGAGCTACCAGCAACAGCTCATTTGCTGTGGAAGGGCTGGAAAGTAACCAGTAGTGGGTCTCCGGGGCTCTGATGGAGATACGGGCAGCTGTTTTTCACTGCTTCCGGGTAACATCCACACTCAAGGCAAACTTTTCATGCAGGTCAGGCCCATGGTGAGTAATCTCTGAGAGAGGCTAATTATATGCTCATCTTGGGCTTTTTACACCACATGCCTGTTGTCGCTATGTGTTAAGACACGTGGAGCTTGACTGAAAAGAATAAATCCAAATGACATTGACCCTAATTTTCAAGGGTACCAATGCATCAAGATGGGGAGTGTATGAATGAAGAGCACCTACCTTCCCGCATCGTTTATTACTGGTGCAGGGCAAAGAAGCAACGTATCTTCAACACTCACTGGTCTTTCATCTAAAAATTATTTCACAGAATTTTATGACATTATTGGGTATATTTAGGAGATTATTGGGTGTATTATAGTGTTACTTACTCACTGTAGATGTGTCGTTCACTTTGAAGCTGCACAGGACCTGGTTGATGTTTCTGGCATGCAAAAATCCATTTCCCCTCACAACCACTTGGAAGGAATCTTACAGAAATACAAATTCGAATTTGAATAGCGAACAGTCAGCTGCTTTGTAAAATTTTGAGATAAAACTAAACATCGTGAGAACTATTTGTGCAAAGCATGAGAAAAATATCTACGTTAGTCAGTGTGTTTAATTTTTTAAGGATATTTGTAGTCATACAGTGAAATGATAAAGTCTGCTGAGCCTGAGGGAAGCTTTTCTTGTTTTTTCCTCCCTTAACCTTTCAAGAACACTCAACTCAACTGCACAAATACATATGCTCCAGTGGTGCTAGTAAAAAGTGAGGAGGTTTACAAATCTCTAGGAGTGGTGTAGCTGGGGGTTCTGTGTTAGCGGCCGACAAAGCAGGCTCCTGACCTTTGAGAGCCCTCGGGCACTGCTGTAGACCCTTTGACGGCTGCTAAGCAGCATATGTTAGAAAGAAAAACACGCTCGCTTAGAACCTGTCTCAGCGGGCGTCATAGGATGCAGAGTGGATGTGACCTTCCTCGTGGCTCTGTGCACACTAGACTCAAAAGAAGACGGTTTTGAGATGTTTTCAACTGTTTCTACTCTAAAAAATCTTTAATGTCTGTGAAAAGTACATAATTGTCTGAGCAGTGAGCGAAGGGCGCTACTGTGTAATTAACTTTCATACAAGAATATTGAACATGCAATATGTTTTGCAATACATCCAAAAATAAAACGAGAAGTGACCATCCGCATTAAATGTAAATATAGCACGCATTAAAAACCTTAATCGGATCAAATGAAATTAAAAATTAAAATAAAACAATGTTAGTCGTAAACATGGTTCACTCCACAGCTGTTGACTGGATGAATATATATATATAAATATTTTAATAATTAGATTTTAATACAGGGCAGCACAGTGGCGCAGTGGGCACTGTGGCCTTCCAGTTAGAAGGTTGTTGGTTCGAAGCTCGCTGGTGACCTTCCTGGAAGGAGTTTGCATGTTCTCCCCGTTCTTGCGTGGGTTTCCTCCAGGTACTCCAGTTTCCCCCACAATCCCGAAAACATCAGGTTAATTGAATAATCTAAATTCCCCTTGTAGGTGTGAGTGTGTGATGCCCTGCGATGGACTGGCGACCTCTCGCCCAACGTGTGCTGAAGATAGGCTTTTGATTTTAATACAATAAAAAGATTTTGTGAATCTATAAATATTAATTACAAAATTGTACACACCAGATATGTTTTTAAATGTATTCTTATGAAACCAAAAAGGCTTATCTTTTTAAATTCCAAATAAAAATCTCAGACTTTCTTTTGTCTCCTAATGTATCTACGAAAACAAATACTACTCCCATCTGATCCAATTAACCTGTCATTTCTTGTCTAATTATCCTAATCCTGTCTGCCATGCCAAAGCCCCTCGCCACCCCACCTCGGCATCTAAATTTACCCAGCTCTGCTGCTCATGCCTGCTTAATGTGACGTCCATACAGCTGAAATGGCTAATTCCATTTAATTTTGGAGGCTGGGCATCAACATCCATGTCCTTTTCTTCCCGTGTTACTGTCAGACGGGGTGTGTCTGGTTCTGACAGGACAGTGCAGGGGTAAAAAGGTCAACATTGGCTTGGCAGCGGGCAGTGCTGGCAGCGAGATGGTGGGCAGGGACTGGTACGCTGTCGCTCGACTTACGCCCATTGTGCTGCATGGGAGAGCTGACGTTTCCCATCCACACCTGAGAGCATGATGCCTCAACCTTTTTAGAGAAGAGGTGCCACGTCCAAGCATGGACACTTCAATCACTGCTCAAACAGGGGGAAGGGTGCAGCAGAATCACCAGAGCTAATCAAAACAACGAATGGCTGTCACATTTGATGGGTAGGCTCCTCTCAGTGCAAAAAGTGATGGCCTGTTTGCAGGCTGTATGGTCTGGTCACTTCACATCAGGTTAATCCTTGACTCTCCATGTCTTCAAATTATGTTCCACTAGACCAAATTGTTAAACACTTTAACCACACGCTACATATTAACTGGTAATAGTACCTTTGAAAGCGATATTTCAAATCTAATTCTGTTTTTCATAGTACAGGACATTAAAGACTTATTTAATAATATAAATTCAACTTTAATTAAAACTACACTCATTTTCATTGCAGTACAATAGTAAATCAGTATTAGAATCATAATTTTTTTCTCTCAAAATATATTAAAACATACATTTTTATTGTCTTAAGGTCAAATATCATTCATTCTTTCATTCATTAAAAATGGCATGAGCAAAAATTAATTTAAGTAATTAAGTCATTAAATTTAAATAAGTACATTTGTTTTCAATTCCAAAAAATAAGTTAACAATTTTATCTGTTTGTCTTGTACTTGGCCAAATTTACAAGAATTTCATCCCCTTGAAATCCTTGTATTTGATGTCAACTACAAGACTTGGGGCATTTATAGGGGCAATTTTAAAAACATTTACATATTTCACAATTGAGTAACATAGACCACTGTTATAATAGCATTGACATTACATTTATATTTATGCATTTGGCAGATGTTTCTATTCAAGAAATTGTTCTGTTTTTTTCTTTCCCTGGGGTTTAATCCATGATCTTTGCATTTAATTCAATGATCTACTGAATGAACCACAGGAAATAACAGTTTACTGCTTGCAAAAGCTTCTAGACGTGTCCTCCAATTTAAATTAGAAATAACAATTTTGGAAATACTTTTTTGAATTCTCTTTGTCTTTAGGAAAAGTTGTTTAGTTGCTGAATTGGAAGCCAACACTGTGCTAAACCTAGTTAAAAACCTTGAGCTATTCTTCTTGCATTTAAAACTCAATGTACCTTGACACAATATGCAAAAAAGTTTCAATTCCCTCCCTTTAAAACCCTCCAATCAAATACCAAATGGGTGACAGAAAATCTGTCAATGGCATTAGAACAAATATTTCCATTGAAAAAAACAAAACAAATCATCAATGAAAACAATTTACTGCAATGCCATAAATTAAATAATTAAGCTGCTAGTGTCTACATAAACATAACTTTAATAAACTTAGCTAACTCACTCATTTAAAATTGTTAAGCATATTTTATAACAGCACCAGCAAGCCATTGGTTTAGGGAAATATGTGCCATTATTAGTCAGTGGTCACTTTGTGCCCTCTCTCCCTCCAAGTGCTCCAGGCCTCCATGTCCCACAACATGACTCAGAACTTATTGTTGAATATGCTCATTGGAAATTAGAGAGCTGTCTTTTTTGCCTGGCTGGTTCTTCCTGGCCTAGTTTGCCACATTGGATCTGTTGTCTAGCCGAGGTGCTGGCGAATAACTGTGCTGCAGTTCAACTCCTTTACCAATGAGATGGCCATTTGTTTAATTGGCTGCTGCTCAGCAGACAGGCCTGCCACATTGAGCACTGGTGTGTAGGCCAGAGAGGATGGATGTGGCTTGACATGACCTTATTAGCATGCACTTACTGCGCGAGAGTGCACTTACATCGCTGTCTCCATGGTGCCGTGAACAGGCGGATTAGCTCTGCCCGGAGATGATCAATTTTCATTTTCTGGCAAGTGCACGAGAGGGCAACTCACAAGCTACCATTACACCGCTCAGGGCGTTCATAAAATTAGCACAGATTAGCTGTTTATGGGTTTATTCTCCTCTCACATTCATTTATGAACAGGCATACAAATAATTAAATAGGGTTTCATTCTACAAAACAAAGTGAAGAGTGCTAAATAATTACCTCCAGCACAAACACTTGACGGCTCGGCCGCTAAAATCTCAATGCAGGATTTCTTGGTGATCTAAAAATGAGAAAGAGTACTATAAATATTTAAAATCCTGTCAGTTGTACGATACATCAATTGGAAAATAACAAAAATTATATGTATTTGAAATTTGAGATTGGACTTGATTTGGAAAGCCACACACCTGTTTATATAAGACCTTACAGCTCACAATGCCCAAAGCAATTGAGAATCATGAAATAAAGAGCACAGGGACAGAATTTTGGCATGTCAGAGATCTAGACATGGTTACAAAACTGTGTTTTTCAAGGTTCCCAAGAGCACAGTGGCCTCCATAATTCTAAAATGGAAGACATTTTGGATGCCCAGAACACTTTCTAAAGCTGACATCTTTAATTCTTCAAAGATCCCTGGGGCTGAGCTTCAGAGAAACAGTCAGGAGAAAGTTGTAGAAAGTCAATCATCACCAGTCAAGGCTTTATGGCAGAGTGGCCCAACAGATGCTTCTCTTCAGGGCAGGACACACGTAAGACTGTATGTAGTTTGCAAAATAAAAAGCCCTGAAGGACTCAGAAATAAGATTGGGAGAAAAAGTTTCTCTTGTCTGATGAGGCATTTTCATCTCCATTTTAAGTATGTGTGGAGAAAATCATACCTTCATTTGCAACAAGAACTTTCCGCCTGAATAATGCTATTTCTCTCAATCAAACGTTTACATTTATTTTTAGAGTTATACACGATTGACTGAATTACTGCTAATGTATTATTTTGGTCATCTCTGTACTTTATTATGTGATTACAATTTAATTGCGCATTTCTTTGTGTTTTACATGGGCCTATGCTTTTACTGTAATTTTCTCCGCGTTTTTTTGAGTATATGGTATTACTGTGTAATAACATATCTGGGTATAGACTTTTTATAATGTTCGGAACATGTAAAGTATCTTTCTTAAATTGAATCTGCCTCTGATTACCTATTTGCAAATGTAGGCTAGGACAAAAAGACAGACTTACAGAATCTATCATTCCTTCGAGTGCCTGGAATCCTCCAATGACAGGAAACACGTGATCGATGGTATCTGCAATTGTGGCTAACTACCCAAGCAATACTTTACAGTTAGTATTGGAATCTTCAGAATGAAAAAAATACAGTTAAAATTCCAAGAGACATGTGTCGATTTACCTGCGTCTGATTGAAGTCTTTTACACCTACACAATATACGATAGCTCCCATTGACCGAGCTCTCTGAGCCTACACACAGATGAGCAACACATAGTTAGCTCCAGTGAAGAGCAAATGCCTCTCTCAATTACACATCTGCCAGAAAACAGGCCACATCTGTGGTGACATCATTGGCTTGTGCACTTGCCTCTTGCTGTGCTGTGACAAACTGATGTTCATTTAACTCCCCGTCCGTCAGTGCAATGATGACACTAGCTGTAACTGTGAAATGTATTGTTTTCAAGGAATCGTTTTCAAGGAATAAGACAGAATTATTATGCATATTCTGCATAATTTAGAGCAAAGCTCACCATATTTTCCATAATGTATTTGCATATTTGCCTGTGGTTTGGAAGTGGAAGTTTGTTGGATTAATATAGTTATATCCAAAATATCCAAAAAAGATTGAAAAAGATAAAAATACCTCTTTCAGTCCAAGATTCATGTATGTATCTCCTCCTGGTATTTCTCTCCTCAACATATTTAGGCCTCTAGTGATTTCTTCCCTGTGTTATAAAAGGCGAAAATGTGTCACATCCTTAAATGTCACCATAAAACCCTTCTTCGAGGACAGTGATTATTCTTTACGTAACCTGTTCTCTGTGAGTGTCATAATTGTGTTTCCATGTGTTGAGAAGACTATGAAGGACATCCGTAACATTGGACTGTATAAAATGAAAAAAGAACACATTGCAAATTACAATGCAGGGGGAATTGACAAATGCAAGTTACCTTATGAATTTTTCTGCTAGATGCTCCACGAATGAGTAAATTTCAATCCAGTGGTTTTTGACACTTCCGGATCTGTAACCAAATCAAACATCTGTGTTAAAAAAGCACAGAATCACTTGCAATTACATAACAATCATTGCCTATATTTGAGAGTAGCAGGTCCTCGAGTACTAGATAAAATGTGCACATGTCACTAATTAATTACAGGCCCCAAAGCACTCCCAACAAGGGCTAATTGCCTTTGTGCCAGATGAATCTGCCTCCTGCTAACAGAGGACAACACCCCTTCCTAGTGGAGCCAGCCATATGAATGGTAACAGATGGCAGTGGGTGATTGCTACAGGTTGGGATCCAAAACAGTCGGTGCATATACATCAGCATCCAAAAAGGCTTAATGCTCCATCACTGACTGACTGACATAGGGGTCATGAATCAGTGGATCTAGCCACAGCACTAGCAGCAGTAATCAATGCTATACTCACAAAGAGAGATGCACTCATTTACCAACAGCAAATATCCTGAGAATTAGCAATGAAGTTCATTGTTTATTATTCTCTCCATCTTATACTTCATCCTTGATTAAATCTGGTACCAGGTGTCCAAAACTAAGGCAAAAATGCATTTTCTCCCAGTTAAAAATTATGACAGGTTTGCTGGTTTTCCAAGTAGGCAACTTGCACTATTTGGGATTCAGTACAACATCTGCTCCATCTAATAAAAGGCATCTCATCACAGAGCCACTCTCACATCTCACTTTTCAAGTTCTGACCAGACACTACCCAACCACATCAACCTTGGCCCAAGATCAAACCTGTACCTGTACTCAAACCTGCCTTGCAAATGTAACTGCTAAAGACAAGCCTTGGTTTCAGTTGCTTAGCATCCATTTTTGCATCGCTTACACTAGCTGAAACCTAGCGCAAGGACACTCTTTTACCACTCACACCTGAACACAGACCAAACCGCCCAGAGCTCATGGTAAACCCCAGAACTCAACCAGACCCAGCTCTTTTTGACAGATTCTGATCTTCTGCTTTAACCTGACATTTAGGGAGACAATGACCAGACAATGTGGATATTAAACACAAGAGAATGTTGCAACTCCAATCAGGAAAGCCTTAAAAAAACAACAATGCAGTATGCCATATTGTCAAGAAATAACATTGTTAACCTATGATAAAACTGTCAGCCAAATGAAACATATGTTCAACTTTAATTTTACACATGGCCACAAATCATTTTTTTTCTGCTATTACAACGTTGTTTTCAAAGACCCCATTCCCATGATAATCACAAAATCCTCTCTCCATGGAAAGCACTGCAGCTCCTTGTCTTTTCAAAAACACTTTAAAACGGATGGTCAGATATTTATAATCGGTATTGGGACACTAAGAGATATTTAATTACATGAAATCATCCAGCTTATTTTTAAAAAGTGTGGAAGAAGCTTGATTTTATTCTTGAGCTCTTGAAGACATTTACAAAACTAACAAACAGGAAAAACAACATGTGGTTTGTAGCAAATGAGGGTCTAACAATGCATTAATAAATTTATAACTAGATTTATAGTGAGATTCATAACTAAGATGTATGTAAACCAGTCTTAAAACTGGCACTAGATGAAGTTGTGCCTGGTTCAAGGAAAGCTTTCTGCAGGCTCCATTCCTCCAGGTTCTCCAGTTCAAAAACATCCCAAACAAAAGACTTTAATTGAGGATGGTGTTTGAGAGTTGACTGCTTGACAACCGTTTAGGATTTATTTTTTGGTAAAAAAAGATGACCAGACAGTGCAATGCATTTCCAGCAGCATTTTAAGCTATTGTTTATATGTTCACTTCCATCATATCACTTAAATTTGTTAACATGGAAAGTAACAGCGTTGATCATTTTACCACTTTCAATGCATACGACTTCAATTTAAATTAAGACGGTCATGAGATGAAAAAAAAGCAAAAATGATTGCTTGATCTCTGGAAGTTGCTGCAGCTAGCCTTTAACTCAGAATGAAATCAAATCCGATAAACCACTCAGTTCATTACTGTTCTCTGGCATACCACAGCATGTTTAAGCTTGTTTTGGTATTTACCACTCAGGGTTTTGAAAAAAGTTTGTCACACATATACTGTACAATAAATGCTTATACACAATGCTTTTATTACATAAAATCTATTAAAAGATGTAATGCACAATGAACAGAACTGTAAACTCTTATTGTGGGTGTGTGCAGTGTATGCATTTTATTCAGAATTTAAAAAATCTAAGTGTTTTTCAACCAGTGGGTCACAGGATATTGTGTGGTGTGCCGTAAGAAATTTGCCAAATTTTAACTAACTGATCTAAATCAACCTGGTGTTATTGGTAGTTACACTAAATTAATAGAAATTTATTTCTTGAATAGATCTATTCATGACACTTCAGCGAGAATGACTTTATATTGTCAGTTTAGGTTACAGTTTATTTTTTTTTCTTTCAGGTTTGATATGATCCTTCTATAAAAAAAATGCCCAAATCTACATGTGAACCACACCAGGTGAGAGGCACTAAAGCTTGTTAAAGCATCCCCTGAAGCAAAGAGTCCTCTGCTCTAATCTGCGGTGTCTAAATCCATCTATCAAGAGCTACACTTTAGGAATCTACCAGGACAACTATAAGCAAAGCTGCATCTTAAACTCTTCAGAAACAATGGCCTAATTTGGGATGACGTCATAATGGTTACAATTTTGTTCATAAAATTTTTCTCTGCCCTGTCCTTTTTGGAACAAATGTTTATTATAGTTTAGTTTAAAACGTTTTAAATACGTTGTTTATCCCTTGGCGAGTTGAACTGTACAGAAAAAGGTAGTAAACAATTTTGATTCGGTTCGGTTTGATTCGCCGCATGTTAAACGCAACAAAACGCCTTTAAAAACTACTTACTTGTCTATGACAAAATACAAGTCGAAAGCACCATGACAGGAGTTCTTCTCTTCAAATCTACGTTCGGCATTTCCAGTTTGAAGACAAACCGTCCAGATCACTAAAATTCCCACAAGACTCGCGTGAACCAATGAACGGGTCATTTCATCGGGTTATCCTTTGTAAATACTGGAATAAATATTTCACATTGCCAAAAAAGAAACGCTATTCATTTCTAAGAATCTCCCTTGCCAAACTGAACATTTAGAAGCCTGATGTTGCTGTTATGCGCCGCAGTCATCCGAGTCCAAAACACAGAAAGCTCCTCCTCAAGGGGAAAGCGTTTGGAGGAGCTTTGGACAGCTTTAGCATCCCCAACTTTCATGTTCCGGAACAAGAAGAATTCTCACTGAATTCGCTCTATTAAATTAAATTAAATACATTTGATGCATGAAAAAACATAATATAAACAGAACCCCGAGATATAGCCTTGTATTTCATTAAAAACAGCATCTTGTAAAGCCGCCTGAAGGCGGAAATGGGCATCTCTATTTACTAGGACCTTTACCCCACTCAGAAATAGATCATAACATTGATTTTTATGGTGGTGGACTGTTTAAAATGTGCACACTGAACACTCTCGTAGCTGTCTTTGGCGTCTGTCATTGATTACCCTCGTTTGTAATTAACACGCCTCTGAGGCTTCAGAAGGACCAATCAAAAGGCCAGTTGGAGCTGGGAAAAACCATGCGCGTCAGCTCCGCGTCCCCGGCGAGGATAAGTGCGTGACCGCGAAGCGAGAGACAGTCTGGATTGAGAGACAGCACTGATCATCATCACGAGCTCTCCGTGAGTATCTCGCGTTTCTTTCTGTTGTGCACCTGCTCCAGAACATCTCCAACCCTCACTTGCTGTTGGTGAGTCTTACATTTATTAAAAATTCATGCAAGCATTTGGCTGAATTTTTAACCCAGGGAAACCATATAATGAAGTTGATAATTTAGGCAAAAGTTGAGCTGTTTTGCTCCAAATGCTGCAAATTTATTGAAATGCTTTACAACAAATACTTGAAACATGCTCTTGAAGATTCAAATACTCTAAGAAAGCAATGGTAGAATTGCATTTAATAAACATTGCATTTTTTTCCAGGGAATAAACATGGAGGACAGCATTATTCCTCGCTCATTGTGGAATAATGACAGCAGAATACTCCATCCGGATTTCCACACCAGTGTTCAAGTTACTCAGGATATACAAGCCGGAACATCATTTGGACCGTGTGTTCTTCATAACACCTTTTATGACACCATAGCTTTCATTGCTTTAAAATCTTTCGACAAACGGAATAAATCCTATATATTTCGGGTGAGTAATTTTAAGGAAAAAAAAAATCTCAGTTTTTGTAATGGTAACCCATGGTTTTATTTAAGCCATTAAAGACTGTTCTTTTAACATCCATTTGGAAGATACTTTTAAAAGCAACTTACATTTCAAGCAATGAACACATTTTTTCAGTTCTTGCTTTTCCTGAGGTTTAAACCCACAACCTTTGCGTTGCTAGCCCAATGTATTACTGACTGAGCCATAAGAAAACTTTTAGTTTAAGTCATTGAAATATGTGCATGCAAGATTTTTATTTAACCTTCAGTAAAATCATGGCATATGGAACAAATGTTTTCTTTTTGCCTTTTTTTCAACAGGTAGATCCTGAGGCAATGAAAAGTTCCCCGTTAGTAGTTCCTTGGCTGCGGTTGGTCCAGGCTGCCAGGGGCTCAGAGGAACAGAACACGGAGGCCTATTTAAAAGGAGGACAGTTGCACTTTCGGACTATTCGAGATGTTAAAGAAGGGGAGGAACTGCTTGTCTGGTACGATGAGGAGTTGTCTCATCTTTTGGGGTTCAGAGACATGAAGACAAAACCTCTGACAGATGGTGAGTCAACCACCAACTATTTAATCATCTTAGAAACGTCTCTTTGGAAAATGTAAATCAGAAATAAAAATAAACAAGATCGTTCAGAAAAACTGCTTATTTACCATTATCCATAAAGAATGTTAAATTTGAATGACCTATTTATTTATATCTACTTATGTTGAATATCAAATAGGGGTCAACACGGTAGAAGGAGTCCACTAGACAGGTGTCTATTCTATTGCTAGGCCACATTCTATACCATCCAAATACCACAACCAGACATACTCAACTTACTCCAACATTTAGGTCAACAATCCACATGGAACATATTTTTTGCACCAAGGGAGCAAACTGGAGTGCCTTGAAGAAAGCAAACCAAACCAAATGCAAACCAAAAAATGATAATCATAGAGAAATGGAGGAAATGGAAGACAGGTTCATCCATCCATCCATCTGTTTATCCATCACTTGATGGTCTTTCCATTTTCAATCTTTGTGCTTTAATCAAACAATTATGGTTTCAAATAAACACAGGGCTCAAAATGTATACATATCTTTCATATATTTTAGACCTTAGTGATGGTGTGTGCCCCTGCTGGCTGGGATGTGATTGCCCCGGCTTGACTGGGACCAAAAATGTCCCTGGCATTATTGGTCATGGTGCCCAATCATGCCCAATACATGATATGCGCCATGCATGTATGCACATCAATTGTTTTTTTTTTTAATTAAGTCGAATCTGCATTGATGGAGTAATCTGGCTAAAAAAGTATTTTGTGCACACTCATGCACAGAACAGCCATACCTACATGAAACACTTTACTGTGTCTACTTGTAGGGCTTTACATAGCTTCTCTGCATCTCTATTGCACCTTTGTGAATTGTCTTAAATGATCTCAAACAAATTGTAGAACTCTAATGGCAGACTTTGCAAACATTAGGCAAGGGGGGTGACAAGCACGGATGGCATTATTATTGGATTAGAACATTGTCCGTTATAACAATCAACCAATGGGCTACGATTCGGCGTAATATATTAAAAATATTACATTGTCACAGAGCCTGCAGACTGAAATCTCAGTTGCTCTGTAAGACAAAGCAATCTGTTTCCATCTTCATGCAGCCATGGTCTAATAGTGATCTCACTTGAGGACAAGATAAAAGTTGTCTTCCCATGTGTATTGTGAAATTTTTAGAGCAATTTTGAATCTTTTGATGGCTTTTTTGATGTTTCTGCTGGAAGTCCTACTGGTATTGTTTTGCTTGACTGTTTGGAGTGAAGTAATGTTTAACTCAGAAGTATACACAATTAAGTATTCAATATTTAAATTTAAATTTTTTTAAAACAGAAAAGTTACCCTCAAAAAATAGAATTTTGTGATTAAGTCCATCCATTCGTCCATATGTCCTTCCATCCATCCATCCATCCATCCATTATTTCGTCCTTATAGACAGACAGATTTTTTTTTATGAAAAGGATTTTCTTAACCACATTGTCCTGACTTGAGTCAGGGTGATCCCGGCTTACTTTGGGAACAATGGGGGGTTATTGTGAATTTTTCTTTTGGAAACGTTACATGATTATCTTATTCACATTTGAATGTGTAATGCACTGAAATGTAGAGATTCTTTTTATCATAAACAAACTGCTATTATTGTCTGACATGAGTTTGTGTTTTTACTTGCAGGCTACACCTGTGCAAGATGTGGTCAAGCTTTCAAAAACGAAAACCCCTTCCTTGCCCACTGTCGTTTTTTATGTGCCCAGGAAAAAGTTGATTTTCACCATCCATCCAACCAGCAGAAACAAGAAGTCAAGCGACCACGTAAAGTTGTTGATTTTCACAACATCGCAAGAGATTTGGAGCAAAAGATCAATGGGTTTTCAGAGGACATGGCAACATCTCGAAAAAGAAATCACGAGGCTTCATTTAGCCCAAAGAGCAGAAAAACTGTTTTAATGGAGAAAACGAATAACACTCAGCATGTTATTAAAGACATTGAACATATTCATGAAGATTCATCAGACCGTTTATCGACAAATGATTCAAAGAGAATTAAAAGCAACCATTCAACCAAGTTGGGAAAACAACCTGAACCCTCAAACACTAACCAGTCTCCACAACATGAAATGGTTCCTGACACAGGCCTACAATCCATCTGCAGTGCCTTTTCTTTTGTTCTTCCAAAAAGCACCAACTCTGAACAAAAGAGTGCCTTCTCTGAACCTAGTAAACATACTCTGTCTGAATCCCAGATACCATCAGAAATGGATAGTAACGTGGATTCCCTTGATTCCAAATCTTCATTAGGTTACAGAAATGATTTGGCATCCCACCTGTTTCACACTGACTTACCAGGTATTCATGCAAGTGGAGCGATACCTGGTTCTCTGACCATGGGTGGATACTATTATGCACCCGATCATTGGAGCCGAGTTTTAGGCGGCCAGCTGCAGTCCGCATCAACTTTAACGGTTCTACCACCTACTTTCACCCCCTTGGGGGTTTCGGTCCAAAACTGGTGCGCCAAATGTAACCTCTCATTCAGAATGACCTCCGACTTGGTGTTTCACATGCGCTCACATCACAAGAAAGAGTTTGCAGCAGAGGCTCAGGTGCGGCGGAGGAGAGAAGAGAAACTCACCTGCCCCATCTGCAATGAGTACTTTCGAGAACGTCACCACCTGTCACGTCATATGACTTCACACAATTAGGAAGAAAATATCTGTGGTATTTGAAGAGAACAAACAAGTTGATTATGAATTAAACACAAGTGAGGCTACTTTTACCTAAATATCCAACCAAATTCAGTAGTTTTGGTGGAGCAGATAAGGTCAACATTATTGACAGCATTATTTTTAACATAACCTTACGTAACTTTCTATTTAAAAAAATCTAACCTTATACCTTTAGACGTGACTAATCGGGATTTATCTGGTCATTTATTACCAAAATGTGCCTTAAAATTGTTCATGTAAGTGTATTGATTTACATATAGGCAATTGACAAATTCTAGAGTAAAGTAATTTTGGATTTTTAGATGACTAACAGCTGATTAAACTGATCATTTGATAGGCTCTTTTATTCAGCAATTTACAAGTCAAATATGAGGTTATAGCAGAGTTTTCTACTGACTGATACATGGGAAACCTTTTTATTTTGTTTGGAAAGATGTTTCATATTTGAAACAGACCACTGGTTTCTTCAGAATGCCAAATCTTTTCAGATGTGTAGACTACTAACTAATCCCTGAAACATTTTGTGTCGGCAAAATTTCAAGGGAGATGTATTTATTTAAACATGTTTCATTTTTGTTCCTTTTAAGAAGCAGTTTACTCTTGTTTTTTAATAAAGATTATAAAAATATATGTTCCCTACGGTTACTTTCACGCGCAGCAATTGATACACAAGACGCATATTAAGTACTTTTTGGCGCAATGGCCTTCCAAAATGGAACCTTTTTGACGTCAGCACCCCAATCCATGCATTTACGCTGTGTAGCCAGTAGAGTGCGCTCTCTACTAGCAGTGTTTTCAACATGTATCTTGTTGTCACAAGCTTACGAAAATATATATTTTTGTCTGTTTAGCTTCTCAGTAATCTCACTTTACGGCAGGCATGAATAAATAAACACTCACTTCAAACTGACCTTGCTGCAAAGTTCACAAGCGACACGCCGACACTTAGCTTGAAAATCCACCTCATTCAAGACGGTAAATATGGAACTTCTGAAGTTAATGTTTTCACTGAAAATGTTATATACTCAAGACTAACATTAAGCAATTAGAAGTCCAGTGATTTGTTCCTGGCGGCAGGAAACTCGAGGAGAGACAGATATCCCTCTGTTCATTCTTAAGAGCAACTTTCATCACTTTAATTAATTGATCAGGCCTCATTTGGAAAACTAAATATTTTCGTTGGTTTTTAGTAACTGTTCACAATTTACATTTTGGAACGCAACTCACGTACTTCACAACTTTTGTAAATACTGAGCTGCTTCTCGGGAAACCAAACATTTACTGAAAAGGATTTACCCAGTGCCACATTGATCTTTCTGTTAGTCCATTATAATAAGAAATCTTCTATTTAAATAACCTTATCTTTGCTGGTACTTTTAATTTAATAATTTGACTTCATAACTTTAGTTACGGAGCGGCACGGTGACCTTCCAGTTACAAAGATTGTAGATGGAAGGCCCCCTTCTCGAATAGACATCAACCTCTGCGTAGTTCTTTAAATTTGTTCTCACATTTGCTTCCATAAGGATACACACGACAGTGATTATTTTAGTTGTGTTAAGACTGCTTTCACAGGTTGACGATATTAAGAGTTTATGGCAAATTACTCAAGAGATGCATGAGATCATCCGCTTAAAGTATGAATCGGAACTTCCTCCACTTTGAGACTTGATGCTCTTGAAGTGGGTTAACATTGGGGGTTGGTGATGTCTTTGATGTCCAGGTAAAGAAACAATGTCCCAAGCTTGTTTCTATTGTCATTCATTGACGAGCATTCTTTATTTGTATTTTAAAATGAAGAATATGAACAATGCAAAAACCGTAAGTAGCATCATAAAATACACAGTGGTGGTTTAAAAAACATTTTTTTTAATTCTACAAATATGGGTAGTTTTCATAATTTAAGACACATTTACAAAAATACATTCTCTAAAATATCATATAGTCAATTCAAAAGAATAATTGCTTATACACAAAGACAAAGGCCTAAATGTGCCTTGCATGTGGCATCAAGGTTTTTAAATATGTCTAAATACAAAAACGGAAATGTTTGTAGCTTGTGTTTAAATAGAAAAGGCACTTAAACAAATTGACACTAGATTGACCACTATTTTCCAAAATGCATGTTTTTACATGTTTTTATTTAAAGTTAATTTAAGAGTAAGGCTTACATTAGTTTGAATTATGCATTCTATGAAAATTAAAGGAGACCAGGTAATCCTTAAAGTATATTATCCATACATCACCTTAAGCCTATGTTTTGAAAAAAAAAAAAACATATACAGTAGCTTGCTTTTTTATCACTACATCAACTTTCATCAGTACTGACCAACTAACTTCTGCTAGAGGATGTTTAAACTGCGAAAGTATTTACTCACCTATCAAATCACTTCCATGACCACATGTGTTAAAAATCAAGCATCTAGGCATGCAGACTGTATTTGTGGAAGTTTTTTTTGCTATTAAATATTATACAGTTATAACAAAGAGAAAGCATTTGGTTGCAAAAAGTATGCCACAAAGTGGAAGACGAAAAAATGACAGAGAGGGGCAAGTGGATGCTAAGGTAAACTCCAAACACTGAATTATGGTGAGGGGTTTATCGCGGTGTACGGTTGTTTTTCAGGAGCTGGAATTGGCGTCTTACTACCAATGAAATGACTACTGAATGTTTGAGCATACTAAGACATGAATAAATTCCATATTCACAACTTTGTGGGAACAGTTTGGGGATGGACACATCCTTTCCCAACATGTCTACCCTATTCCAGGTCCATAAGACATGAATTTGCAGTGTTGAAGTACTTGACTTTGCATAAAGTCCTGACGCAACTGGATAGAATGCTCTTTAAATACGTTTGAGTGAAGCCAAGGCTTCTCATCCAACATCAGTGTCTGACATCACAAATGCATTTCTAGTAGAATAGTCACAGAATCATATACAGTTGACACACACCTAAACCTTGTGGGAAGCCATCTCAGAAGAGTTGAAGTTGCTATAGCTGTACAGGATGGGTTGATGTGTTATTAAACTTTATAGATAAAGAATATGGTGCCGCACGAATGGAGATGAATGAATAATTTTTGCTGCAGAGTGTGTGTTATATCAGCAACCAATAAAACCTTGTCATACATCCAGTAATGCAAAAGCCATGTGTTTCATGAACTAGACGGCTGGTTGTTGGCAATACATGTAAGGGTAAGTGCTCAAGTTATGCATATGCCACAATGAAAATGTCACAGAAACGCATTTATAAATCATCAAATCAGTCTTTTGTGATGTGTACATTTTCTACCCATTGGAACTAAAGACAATATGCCTCTTGAATGGATATGTGGGTGTCACATCCAAAACAATGCCCATTGGATTTGCCTTCCCCTCCAACATCTATCTACAAGCACATGTCTCCACTGACATATTGGGGTAGATCTTTAACACAATGTTTTTGCTCTCATCCAGAAATAGTACACCAAGGGGGTTCATCTTCTCTGGGACACAGCAGGGCTCTGGGATACCTGGAATAATCCCAACAGCCTTGACTATGCTCTGAATGGTTGCATGATTGGATGGGCGGACCACCTGAAAACAAGCACAAAAAGAAGGTAATGAGGTCTCTTTCTTCAATGGAGCAGACCACTTGGAGAACTTATAATTCAAAACACAGAAACTGGTTTATTTTAAAAGTGTATGTGTCCAAAATGTGCTTTAAACTTCCATTTAGGATACAATAATTAGCCTGTACTTACATAGAAAGGGACTCTTTGTTAAAAATCTCTGGCTAAGGAAACTGTTCTAACCATAGTCGTTTGAAAATATTTCAACATGTCTAAGCGATTCACATGCACACATGCAGATCCTCGCCATGAGGTTTTCTGACCTTTGGAATCGGGAATTCACACGTTCCTGCGCAGTAAAAGGCATCGAAAGACTTGGGAGACAAAATCCACTCGTTCCAACCAATATCTGCAAAGTCCACCTTCAGATACCTCCTGGAACAGCTGCGAGGTTCTTTCCACTGTCTCCTTCGAGCCTTCTTCATGGTTTTCTCATCAAATCGGAGAACCTGAGACTTGCCGAAAACATCAGCATGCTCCTGGCCTTTCCGCCGGCGATCTTTTTTAAAGGGCTTTGGCTTGAGTGGATAGTAAGCACTTTCCCACATATCATGCTGTTTGAAACTGTTGTACTCCACCTCTGGGAGCTCGTTGTTCTCAATGGGATCAGAGAAGTCCAGTTCCCGCTTCACACGTTTGTCTCGCAAGGAGTCTGGAGAATGAGTTGACTGCTGTTCACCGACGAAAGGGTCATATCTTTGTAGGCTCACAGCCACACTGTTGGGCTCTGAGATGGCCAGGTCATTAGCATACACTAGCAAGTATGGAAGAACGGAGGATGTGTGATGGTTCTGATATCTTTGATACAGCTCTCCATAGTCAAACTCCACAGTGATCGAAAGATAATTCTTATTCCGGGCCTCCTTTATAATGACAGACACATCCTTGCTCTGCCAGGTCCCCCGTCTGTGAGGAGCTACGGTGATGTTTCCGAGCAGTAAGCCTTTTGTTGAGTTTAAAGAGGGAGGCCAGAAAAGAAGCCGGACAGAGGGAAGTAGATGGACATTCGTGATGCGACAAGAAGGGTTCTTGAAGCGCTTGCAGAGCCAGGATCTCTGCCGGGGACGTTTATCAAAAAAGAAATGAAACTGGGATGTTAGAATCAACTCAGACTCCTGAAGGGAAGTGAGATTCAGCAAGTACGAGACCCTCTTCTCCACATTCTCTGCAAAGATATGAGAGAAACTGCTGAGTTACAGATCAATTATGAATATGGGCTTAAACAACAGGCTTTTTGTTCTGCGTACAGAGTTGGAGAAAGCACAAGGAAGTGAGGAGACATGTTGCTCTGCAAGCACACATGGAAATGTTTATTTAGGTTCCCTTAAGAATTAGACCTTGCAAAAATGTCAGGCTTTTAATAGGCACGGATTAAATGCCTCAGTAGAGTGCTTAAAAAAGACCATTGTTTCATGCGGAACTAATGTCATATTCCACACACTTTGATTGCTTTTGATTATTTGTGGAAATACACTTATTATAAAGGTTATTGCTATGCACTTAAACTCTTGAAATATGTTTTAAAGGTCAGATGTTGATCATTCCTAGATTTAAAATGAGGCTAACTAAGCTCATTGTGAGTAAATGTGATTTAGGAACAATATGCTGCATACAAATAGATTTATGCACATTTCAAGGAGTAGAATATTGCTTATGTTTATGATTGGATCTGTATTTTATAATCCTTTAAACTTTCCTTATTTTTTAACATTTGATTTTTAAGGACCCAGAAAGGGTTCCTCTATATTTCAGTTTAAACAATTCATTTACTAAAGAGTTGTTCATCACTTTTCAATCATAATGCATTATTACACCATAAAAATTGACCAATCATCTATAAGACGAAATCTGAGTAAATATCACTTTATAATTCTGATTCTAATTGACAGATTTAATTATTGTTACGATGAGACAATTATTTGCAAATAACCTGATCAATATCACTGCATTAGTCGAGGAGAAAAACTACTTTATCTTTTAACTATATATTGCAATCCATACAAGTGCCACAGATTTGGCAGGAAGGAAATTCAGTAATACGTCAGAAAAAAAAAAAAACAAAAAAAAAACAACTGAATGGTAAAAAGACCGCAAAAAAGCAGTGTGTCACTTAAAATGATTTAATTTTAGAACTTACCAGCTTTTGCTTTAAAACTTCTGACGGTATTTCCTTCGTTCAGTCGGTCAGGCTCAACGTTGTACTTCTCATAAAGTTTAAACATATGCTGCGACAGCGCGTCTGTGGGCACGAGCGAGTGGGTCGAGCTGTCGCCGGCGCTTCTCCCAAAAGCTTCAGATGCAGCCCAAAATAGAAACAGGTGCAGGAAAAACATCCTCTTGAAAACCATGTTGTATAGAAAAGAAGAAGTTTCCAGACGAAGGATTGACGTGCAGTCAAACACCTCTCTGACGGAGTTAATGCCGCTCTAGAGGTTTCCACAGTGGCGTCCGACCTCGCGGTGAAGTTTTCCAGTGGTCCGGTTTGATGACTTGCTTACAGCTAGACAGAAAAGAACTGGTTGCAAGGCTTGCGAACTTGGAGTAAAACCTGTGACACATCACTTATTTCTTCGAACCGCCACTATCCACGGGAGCAGGCATAAGCAGAGCGGGATGCTGACGTATGCAGTCCATCAGCCAACGGGAGCTGCTGTAAGTTACTCCTGGTCCAGCAGGAGGCCAACAAGAGGACAGATCCTGCAAACGTGCTCATTCACACTTTAGGGAATTTCATCTGATCGCTTTCCTACTAGCGCTTGAAAAGAACATCCTTCAAAAATTCCTCTTGAACTGTATTTCTTGGCTTTATTCTCAAACTGGAGAATTTGAGATTTTTTTTTGAACAAAAGTTTTCCACTATGTACAACTAGAAAACTGCGTATGTTTGGAAGACAAGGCGTTATCAACTTTAAAATTTAATCATCTTTATTTAATTTATATTAAATTAAAGTGGTGTAATGTATTACAAATATTCATGTAAATGAGTAGTTTTCTCAGAAATTATAATGTACTGTGTAGATTTTTCTTTTTCTTAAGTAGTTTCTAGTTATGTATCTGTACTTTTACTGCACTACTTTTCTTCAGCTTTATTATTATTTATTTCTCTACAGTGATTGTGTCCTATAATGTCCAAACAATCTGTCTTTAAAGAAACGATCCTCAGTAAACTGAGATCTAGCGCATGTAACCAATCCAACACCATAACATCAATACAATTCAGTGGCAATAGAAATTATTTTGAAATAATTTTCTTTTACATTTCAATAACCAGGAAAAAAGTTGAATGTTTAATTAATGATTCTCTCGTGCTCTCTTTTTTCTGTCTTTCTACTGGTTTGTTCTCTCTATATCATTTTTCTCTCTCTCGTTCTCTCTTTTGCTCTTGCTCCTCTCCTTTTCCCCCTCTCTCTTTCACTATATTCTTTTCTCTTCCTTTCCCTTTGCTCTGTGTTTTTCTCTTTCTTTACTTTTACAATCTCATTCCCCTGTATTTCTATCTGTTGTTCTCTCATTCTTTCTGTCTCTCTCTCAGTTTTTCTCTCTGTCAGTCCCTGTTTACCTCTCTTTCACCTTTTTTCTCAGCTCTCTTTTTCCTCTAGCTCATTCTCTCTCACTCTTCATGCCATCTCTCTGTCTTTTTTCTTTCATGCTCTCCTTTATTCTTTCCTCTTTTTTGTCCCTTTCACTCTCTCTTTTCCTTCTCTCTTGCGCTTACTCTTTCTATCTATTTTTTTCTCTATCCCTTTACCTCTTGTCTATTTCTATCTTGCTTAGAAACACCCTTAAGAAAATAGCTCTGCTGTGATACTCACTACTCTTGATTAATTTTACATGAGCAACTTAGTAATTGTACTTTGAGTCGTATTTAGAACAGATACTTTTACTCTACTTTCTTTGCTTTTTTGGCAAGTAATGGTATTTTTTTTACTTCAGTAGAATATTTCAGTACTCTACATCATTGACAGTTTTCATATCATTATTTTACTTACTCAGAAATCGAGCTAACCTTGGTTTGCAGAATAAATTCACTAAATTAGATTTATTTGTAATAAATCAATCAAAGAGCATAACCATATAGCCTCTACTTCTTTGTCATTTCCCCACCAATTTTTTGATATTGTTATCAATCCATTAGTGTGGGCCAGTTGATACCTATTGTCCTTATTAAAAATTTTCTAAATATTATCAAAAATAAAGGAGGGTTGGTTTTCAGAGGAGGGTTTAGTGAAACTGATTTCACTAGAAAATGGAAACTATACAGATAAGGGAAAGAAAACTCCCTGCAAACATTCCACTGTGGAGATGCCTCTTTTTCCTTCTGAAGCCATTAAAACAATATGTTTTGGACATTAAACTTGAGAATGAGCCCATTGGCATTCTAACAAACTCATGTACAGTAGCAGCATTTCAATACAAGATATTTGAGATGTCCAGGGTGTAGACTTGTGCCCAGTTTATCGTAGCTGCCTGGAATAACATCCCAAAGTGGACTTTTCTATCACAGCTAATGCTGGTGAATATAGGAAAATGAAGAAAGAGCAAACTGTTTGAGAGATGGACATATCTGGAGAAACCTGTTCAAAAGACAGAAAGAAACTACATTCAGCCACTTTAAAGGAAAAGCAGTTTTGGACTGGAAAGTTGTTGTAAAATCAATGCTTAATTTCTGCCCATGTGGATAAGTGTGGTGGATTCGAAGCACTTTATGTGTTGAACAATTTCATTTCTTTTCTTTTTAACAATTTTCTAGATTAGTGTAGCCAAAAAATTGAAAGTAGGTGGAGTAGGCTCCTAGTTAGGCAGATTAATTGAGTTTTCAATGAGAGAATGGTAATTTAATATTGTAATAATGTCTTAAGAACTTTTTTAGTGTACAGTTTCATATTAAGTGATATGCTCCAGCTCCAAACCTAACCTCATAAATATCAGAAAACAATGCACCTGAGTAAAACTTCCATATAACAACAAATTTTTGTGGATTTATGTTTTTGTGGAAAAAAAGAATTCTGTAATGCGTGAAAGTTTATTTGAACAGACATTTTACTATCTAAAGTAGATTCATTATGAGACTAAAAGCCATGCATAGTGATCTAATCTATTCAAACTAATGAGAAAAAGAAAAATATACACAACGGAATGATAAATTCATACACGTGGTTCTAAATGCAACGTATTTCTATTTTGATCAACCATCAGAGAGCCTTAAAATGTCCAAAAGAAAAAGCGGAGGTTTGAATTTTTGTGAATGCCATTGCTTAATTTCATTCAGTACATGAAGCACACTGGGGGAACGGCCTGTCACCTCTGTGTTTTGTATGGAGTGTCTGCTGTGCCATGCCAACAATGCTGGTTCTGTGAAAGCCCGGGGCTCCAGTAGAGAGACCATAACAAGCCTGGCCGTTTGGGTCATTTCGTGCCATTAAACACCTCCCTTGGCCCCTGGGGACCCCAGTGGAGACCTCCTTTTTACTTCACACTTGAATGTGTCTTAAATCTGCATTAAAAATCTGACGTTCCTGCCCACTAGGACACTGTTACTGAGTGAATCATTGGATAAATCGAGTAGGAGGGGAGATAACTCTACTCCGCTTTGTTTACAACCCACTTTTATTGTTGGACTGTGGGAAGGCCAAGCCATTACGCTTCAGAGTCCTGCATTGCTTTTAAAATGAATAAAAAAAACTGAACAAGGGAGAAAGAATTCAAATTAACTCTGGTTCAGGGAGACCTTTGATTCCTGAATATGACTGCATCGCTTGCTCTCTATAGCACCTGGGAAAGACCCAGATCCTGCTGGGACTGGAAACTGAGAACGATCCTTTAATTAACAGGCTATAGTGAATGATTCTAATACGCTTGAGGTCTTATATAAAAAGGCTGGTCTCTATAGGACATATTCAAGGAATATACTTGTCCTTTAGATTGAAACAGCTAGTAGCTGGTCTTATAAAGGACATCTTATTTGCTGGCCTCCTCCCTTCCCTTTATATGAAGCTTGTTACAGAAGAAACACATCTTTCTTCGGTTGGAAGAAGTAAAACCAGAAGAATTTGGGGAATGAAAGCTGTGATGTATGTTTTACTATAATGTACATTGGTGAAAGAGAAGCATTTAAAAAAAAAAACAAAGTATAGAATTTTAAGGACTGTTGCCTGTTATGTGTAGAAGACAAAAAACCCTCAAAAGCATTGAATCACAGACATTTTCACATTAAGATTCTTCTATAATCAATTAATTAAAGTAATCATTCATCCAGCTTATAATGCATTTTCAGCTGGGAAAAGACCATTTATCGAAGCATTGTCTGCACTCCACACTTTTAAAAAAATTGGTTCTTCAGTGGCTCTTCACTGGTTTTGAAGGTGCTATCTAGCATGTTTTTGCTATAAAGAACCCATTAATTTCTAATAGCACTTTTGAATGTTAGCTCTATATAGAACCTTTGATGGTTGGTTCTGAATAGCACCTTTGAAGATAAGTGTTAAATGCCACCACTAAAGGTTCCCCTATGATTACAAGCCAAAGAACCACATTTGGTTCTAAATAGATCCTTTTTAGACTGTATAAAGAATTCAAAATTTCTTCCTGCTTTTTTAATTCCTATTTGTTCACATCACATGACTTCAATCTGTAGTAGAATTTGTATACCATCTATCATCTTTTTAGATCTTTACTACCAATAATATAATAATTATAACCCATTTTATTTGACGGTTCCCTTTTTATAAATGTGCTTTTTGCTGTTAAAAACATCCCTTTAAAATATATTTCCCCCCTAAGACAGGCTTTATGCAAGTCATGGTTTATAATTGTATGAACTTATTTTTTTTTATGTTTGAATTTGAATTATTGGAAGATTTCAGGGTGTCTGAGGTCTGGTGGACTCTGGAGAGAATGCCAGAGTTTAATCACCAAGATGTATTTAACTCTCAAATAGTTCTCATTAAATGGGACTGTGGGTAACCACTTAAAATGTAATGCATTCATTTGATATAGTTGGCAAAAACAAAAAAGCATTACTAAACTCAATTGCCTGTACCTAAATCATTTATGTGGTCTCCTGCATAAATGCCACAAGGGTCTTTGTTGCCTGAGGCGATGTTTTATGCAATATAAATGAAGAATGTCCTTCATTTACATGAAAACCAGCTATAAATATTTTTTTCAACATGATATATTATGTGAAATTAACATTTTTGTCTATGTTCCCTATAAAATAAATTATTGTGTATTTTAAAAGTGAATGAAACATGTCGGGGAAAAACACAGTGACCAGTTCATTGCAGGGACACATTTCTGACCTTTTGTGCACTTTAGAGCCTTCAATCAGCCTTATCTGCATCCTTAATGTGAAATGGGAGGCATCCAAAGAACTAAGAAGGAGTTCAGAATTCATTCTGAAGGTTTGAACAGACGCAATGATCATTTATAAAAGTAAAGGACTGGCTTATTTCCTCATGTATGTTTTTAGTATCCAGTGAAGGAAGTGACCGCTTATATTAGAAGGCATATGGTCAGGTTTTCTGGCACCAGGACAAACTTATTTAAAGTTACCATTTGTCATCATCTATTTTCCTGAAAGGCAGTGAGCAGTTAGTTGTGCTGTTTCTTCTTTCTTGTTTGTGTTGGATATGTCTCTCAAAGTGAAAGAGTCATCCCTGCTTATCTGGATTGGTCAATCATTACATGTAAATCTTTTCTCTTTAATTTCACCAAAGGACCAAGAGGAAAGTGTATTCTCTTCTGACTAATTTTCTTATTACAGTGTAAATGAGGTAAAGGATCTTTAATATGTGTACTGTATTGTGCAAAGTTTTTAAGCATGTGTTGGAAAATGATGTAAACAAACAGAAATTAGTGGTTTAATCATGTATTTTCATCAATGCAGGATTTTATAAAACTACATCTTGGCTGGTAAATAGTTCTAAATATCTTGAACTAACCACAGATCTTCTGTGGATCTAGTCTTTCCCACATTTTTCTGTGTCTTCAAGACACACTCGATGAAAAACTTTCCGTTTTGAACTTTCTTAATTAAACAATCATTCACCATGCTTCACTGTTACCTGCAGATATGCACTTTGGTTTTCATGTATACTTGAGTCACATAGGTTTGGTTTTTTGGCTCCAATTCTTCCATGATGACTTTTTCTGGCCAACTTCTCTGGAGAGCAGATGGGAGTTCCTGAGACCTACTGGTTTCACACCAGCCTCAAACTTTTACATATATATACATTTAAATGTCATGATAAATAGAGCAAAACAAATGATCTGAATTTGTTCATGATTCTAGTATAATCTCCCCAAGTCTGTCCAGTGCTGGATGGTGCCTCTGGTCTAAGGCATGACATCACTTGGCTTCGGGAAGGGATGCAGCGCTTCTATTGTTCTGAAGCAGAAGTAATAAAACTCCTTCATGCGCTCCTGTTTGCTAAAGCTCACTGCTGTCGCTTTATGGCTAACATGATTTCACCCCTGACTGCTGTGATCAGTAGGTCTCCTGAACTCGTCTGCCTTTGATCTTTAACTCTCTGTCAATCACCATTAGTTATCCTTCAATACTGACTCCTCCTTTCTCCAAGCAGAGTTCTAAGAACAAGTACAGCTTTGTCTATTCTCTATGTCTTCATGAAAACAGCCACATGCAGAGTTTAAGTTGCTTCACACGAGTGCCACATGTCACCTTTCAATCCACTCTGTGATGAGCTTATTTTCTATCTAGTAAGTAAGCTGTAAACTAAAGACAAGCGTTTATCTCAGACAAACATATGCCATGAAAATGAAGCGTCTTCATTTGGCCCTAATCTCCCCTGAACGTTTTTAGCTGGTGGAAGAATGATCCCATCACTGGCATTTACGCTGAAACTCTCAATTCCCCCCCAAAATAAACTTTTCAAATCTGTGAGCATTAAAATGCATTAAGAATTAGTTCCTTACAGCTAGTTGTTTTTTTCTAGTGAAATAATACGAACTTGGGATTAAGTTATTATTAATTTATTCATTTTTAACCTGCTTATTCCCTTTTGACGGGGGTCTACCGGTGCACATTGGGCGAGAGGCAGGGGTGCACCCTGGACAGGTCGCCAGTTCATCGCAGGGCAACATTCACTCACACATTCACACCTAAAGGGAATTTAGATTGTAACCGCATGTTTTTTTGGATTGCGGGGAAACCAGACTACCGGGAGGAAACCCCCGCAAGCACAGG
Organism: Danionella cerebrum; assembly: GCA_007224835.1. Classification (NCBI taxonomy): domain Eukaryota; kingdom Metazoa; phylum Chordata; class Actinopteri; order Cypriniformes; family Danionidae; genus Danionella; species Danionella cerebrum. The sequence goes on from SRMA01004814.1 coordinate 99,768, forward strand.
GAGAACATCCAGAACATTCATTTCCAGTCAATGAAAAAGAGTTTGGAAGTGATTGGAAGTGTCTGATTTCTATTTTTTAGGTGATTAAATACTTTATTTAATGTTCTTACCTTAAAAAAAGCAATGTGTTGTTTTAGAATACCTAAAATTCCTTATTATACATACCATGTTTTTGTTATTGTTCTGCTGGTCAGCTTTCTGATTCATCGTCATGTTCACACATTTTTATCCACTCTTTTTTTTAATGCAGAGTGTGTGGATGAAACGTGAGTAAACTATTTGAATGAAAGACAAGAGTGTGAGTCACTAACACATCAGTAACATCTGTCATTTATAAGGATATTCAATACAGGCTTTTAAAAGAAAACTCGTCAATTTCATGGTTTTTCTCAATACTGGACCCCGAGAGAGAGCAGAGATTTACTTTACAAGCTAGTCGGGGCATGAAAATTTGTTATAAATCATGGCTGACATGGTTTACATTGTATAAAACCTCCAAAGAATGAGAAATACTGGATGAAAGCCTGTTTAAATGTGATTTTAGCCGTAATGGTCGGATTTAAACATTATTAGACACCATTTATTTTATTTATTCACTGATTTATTTAAATGAGTCGAGTCAAATATATCTTTACAGGGGTTGTTGAGTGACAAATCACATGCTTGCTTTTTGTGTCAAGTTGATGCATTGCATGTTATGAAGCCATTATATACACTACTCCCTACTTTCCATCCACAAGAAATGATAGAATTTAGCTTAATGTGAAATTACACGTCATCGTGGTATGTTTTTCATAGCATGTAATCCTGCTCAGAACCACCACAAAATGACTTTTACCCCTCGGTGCTACTCGATATATATTCCAGCATACCATTGACTCCATAGACTTTCTAGCAATCAATTTCAAAACCATCGCAACATGGCTTTGCATTTGGATCACTAGTCTGTCCTTGAGTGTCTAGACAAACCCAGAATGTTTCTTTACCTGTGTGTATTTCTGTGAGAGCTTTTGAAACCTTTGCCAGTAAAAATATATAGACTAGCAGGGTTTCTGAGCTAGAGGTTAAGGGTAATGCTTCCTTAGGGTATTCAAATTCAGAGAGTGGTTAAAATATCATCTCTCGCAGAAAGAGTCAGCCAGAGCTTGCAGATAAATCTAATTAATACTATCTTGGGGATAAATGCAAGCCTCTGGATCATTTTACCAACCCTGCTGTTTATTATATATGTCTGCATTGAAACCAGTTCATTTCTGCTTTTATTGCATAAACGATTCTGTGTTCAAGGATCAGTACGACCCAATTTTTAATGCTTTAAACACTACGGAGTTGTGGCCATTTCTCAAGAGGTCTTAATGTTACATGAATGATATCATTTAATGCTCTCATGGACCCTTCACAAGGAAAATAACTAGGAGAATTCAGATTGAGTGTTTTGCAATTAGAAAGTTAACTGAGGCTCTTGGAAGACGATCCTGGCGGAACTGAATGCAGAGGTGAGCCAGAGTCCAGAATTCACTCTCACAGCTAGACACCAATCAATGACTTGAGCCCCATTTACTTTGATTTTTTGCCCATGTGTGGCATATCATATGACAGTGTAAACTAGAAAAAACTTCATTCAGCCTCATTCAGAAATTATTCAGAAATGTGCCAATTTAAACAAAGCAGAGCAGATTATCTGAGCCATTGCATTTTGTGTCATTGAAAATGCTACAATTCAACACGGTTAAACGACAACATAAATCTTCTGGGAATTTGGCTTCTGTGGAAGTGCAGTAACACATGATTGATGACATGACGAAAGAGCAAAGTTTTGGTTAGTGGTCCACTTGGTTTATTATAGGATCGTAACATACTTTAACAATGATATTTTGTTAGAGTAGTGCCTTTCCTCCTCTGTCTACATCTCAAAATCATATTCACCGAGCTTTGCATCCACATCTGTTCCAGTATTACCAATAATTTCATTTACTCTGTGGTGCAAAAACTGCGAATGTGCCATATTTCAGATTCTGTGTAAACACCGGAAACTGGTGTGTAGAGCAATTGAAATGATGCTGAAACAGACAATTTACAAAACAATTTAATTACATCATTTCCTCCAATGCATTTGAGTCGCATGACCTTCACAGCATTGCACACACAATTTCAATGCAAAACATACTGCTGTTTCTCTGGACAAATCTCAAATTGTTATGATTTCAGATTCTGTGTTCAAAACCATACGATACGTTCTTTTATAAAAAGTTGCTCTTGAGTAAATGTACAGATATCATACTGGAAGTTCCAGTTAAAGCAATGGCAAAGTGTGAAAGTGGCTAGTAGCTGTTGCAATTTCCCATATTAATATTATAATAATAAAACTACATAATGAAAATTCCCCTCATGCCTATCAGCAGCAGTGAAGACCTCCAGTTGAGTCTTGTTTGAAAAATAATTCACAATAAAATGAAGATGGCTAGTACCAGTGTCTTACATAACACATCAAGAGAGAAGTGGAATTGATCTAACACTACATTTTTCTCAGTTGCTTGTATAACATATTCCTCTGATAATTGTAATCTCATCTTTAGAAGAATTTTCCAGAATGGTAGTGTTATCTATGTGGTTACCTTTTGTTCTGAGTAATTAAATGTGAGTAGGTGGGGCTAAGATTCACAAAAGGCAATTTTTTTTTCAAAGCTGGTGGCAATTAAAGCAGGTTTTAGATAAACAATTTTGAAAGTGATATTAAAACGAAGTACAAACAGATTTATTTATACAAGGAGTTTGTGCTCTGCATTTCACCCATCCAAGAGCACACACACAGCTGTGAACAACCACTCTGTGAATACACACCTAGAGCAGTGGGCAGCCATAGCTGCGTTGCTCAGGGAGCCTTGGGGTTTTGGTAAAGGCCACAAAAGTCTTGGTTCTCACAGATGGGAGACTGAGCTTTTGACTTTATTGTTTTTTATTTGTGAATAGTTTAAGCATATTTTGCTGTCCTGGATTATAACAAAACAATATTATTAATAAACAAATCAATAAATGCAAGTGCCCAAGAGTATTTCTATATAATCTATTATTTAAAAAAATGTTCATGTTCATCAGCATTGCTGAAAAGAAATTAAACAGAAATTAAGTAAGTATTCTTATGAGAATGATTGGTTGCCAAGAAGAGTTTTTGGTTGCTATGGAGGAGTAAATGACATCATACACCGTTCCTAATGCCAATATGGGTTATTTAAACTGTTAAAAAAGTTCAACAGTTATCATTTAAAGCTGAGATAGGGGTATGCTAAATTGATTGCTAATGTAAAACAATCTGGTTGCTATAAATGGCTCAGTGAGATAATATAATGTTCCCTTTGTCATTATAAATAACATAAACCAACCCCTGTGCCTTAATCATTTACCAAAGCAATGATAGATTAGGAAATGTTGTATTTGTTATTATGATTGCAAGGTTTTGTGGCTGTGACCAAAATTCTTCATAGAAACCAAAATTCTTTGGCGTGAAGCCAGATAACCTCATTTATAAACTTTAAAATATATTTTAGCCTCAATATTTGTGTAATCCCTGTGAAGCCATTCATAAGTCACAAGAGTAACATTTTTTGTTGATTGTAATTTCTTCCAAACACCACCCCATTGGGATTTAAACTCTGCCGTAAAGGTGAAGGTCATGGGCCTCTGGAGCTTGTTCAGGAAATGACAGTACACCACTAAATGCAGCACCACAACTTAAAATGAGGAAGGAAAAACCTTGTCAGAACAAAGACTTGGAGAGAAAGTGGGTTGCATTTTATCTCTAGTAGCCATTAATGAGTGGAGTTTGATGAGAAGTCCATTCCTTTCTTGTTGTTGGGAAACAGTAAGACCTGAATGCAACCTGAAAAAATAGCCATCACAATGATTCATGACAAACATCGGCTGCTACATAAAGTGTCTATTGTGAGATGAAAAGAAAAGGCAAGTGCCTGTGGCTCAAGAAAAGTGAATAGACATAAATTCAACATGAATACTCCATCATTTGTTATCCGAACAGCCACCGGAGCCAAGAGGATTACTTTAGCACACTTCAGAATGACTCCTTTATTAAGAAATGATTGTGTGAAACATCTTTAAGCACTCTCAATGGAGGAATGTTGAGACGGAGCAATTCATATTTCATAGTTCTCTTTGGAGTTTATTCACAGAGGTTAAGCATGATTAAAGTGAAGCATTGCAACGTTGCAACCCAATTAATGTCCAAATAACAACAAGTAGGTCCTCGGAATATTTTTCCAACACACAAGCCAAGATATTTGGGCAAGTTTGGTCACAGTAGAGCAATTTAGCTTCATATTCTTTCACACAAGAGACCACTTTTCACTAGAAAAGGGAAAACCCTTTGACCACCTGCATGAACTATAGCACCAGTGTGGTACATGATGAATTTGAAGAGGGAAAAGAGTGAAAAATCATGCAGAAAAGTAGTCATTACAACTAATTCTGTGGTAGAAGAAAAATATTTGATTAGCTTTGCAGTGAGCAGTCAGTAGTGTTGGTCTAGTCTACGATGATATGGAGGGAAACAGCAGGCCTTTGTCTGCAGACAGAATGGCGCTCTCTATGGGGTCACTACAGGATTCCAAACATCACAGACGGGGCAGAACTATACACTGGAATTCCTCTCCCTCTATGAATGTTTTATTAGCCATGTGAACAGGTCAGAAAGTCACCCCCTGCCATACAATCGAGTCTCTGGCGCAGGGGCATGTCCTATCCTAGCTTAGTGGCTGCTGCCTGGATCAACTCGAATGCGGTTAGTATGATCAAGACAGTATCAGCTTCACAGCTAAAGCAACACCACACTGGAGTTTTGTAATGGTAATGGAATGCACATCTTAAAGCAAAAGGTATCCTGCCAATAAGATGTCACTATTTGGAGTTGTGTGACTTTTTGTTTACATTATCCCAGAGTGGTTGCAATGTGTGGTCCACAGACTTTTAAAAACAGTAAATGTTTGAGAGTTCTTTAACCAATTAGGCGAACTTATTTATACGAACTTCAGTGTACTATGATCTTCATAGACCATAAAGAATTTTTAGTTTGCAACTGCACTCCATATTTAGGGGCCAAGCAGCAAAGCTGTGAAGGCACCTATTGTGTTTGTTCCGTTTCTTCTAAT
>SRMA01004815.1:0-14271 GCA_007224835.1 Danionella cerebrum
GCACTAAGCAGCACAATCGTTTAAAATAGTTTTCTGTCAGTTTTAAGTTTGTTTGGGGCTCAGTGATGTCACCAGCCACAATAACGCTAACATCTCGAAAAATAAAGCAGCACAATTAAAACTTTTAGCGGCATAAATCAGCACAATCCTAGCACTAAGCAGCACAATCGTCTAAAATAGTTTTCTGTCAGTTTTAAGTTTGTTTGGGGCTCGGTGACGTCACCAGCCACAATAACGCTAATATCTCGAAAAATAAAACAGCACAATTAAAACTTTTAGCGGCACAAATCAGCACAATCCTAGCACTAAGTAGCACAATCGTCTAAAATAGTTTTCTGTCAGTTTTAAGTTTGTTTGGGGGTAGGTGACGTCACCAGCCACAATAACGCTAATATCTCAAAAAATAAAGCAGCACAAACAAAACTTTTAGCGGCACAAATCAGCACAATCCTAGCACTAACGAAGCTTACCGTTTTCGTGCGATTTGGAGTTTGATGGGGGGGCTGAGTGACGTCATCCGCCTGTCAAAAAACGTTAATATCTCGAAAAATAAAGCAGCACAAACAAACTTTTTACGGCACAAATCAGCACAATCCTAGCACTAACGAAGTGTACCGTTTTCGTGCGATTTGGAGTTTGATGGGGGGCCGGTGACCTCTGGATGACCTATAAAATAATGTTTAATATCTCGAAATCTATAACAGCACAAAATATGATTCCAACGGAACAAATCAGCACAAATCTAGCACTAAGAGCACAAGTACAAGAGGAAGGTGGAGCGCGTAGGTGGGGGGCCAACTTCACGGAGATGAGAGTGTGGCTTTTGGAGTGCGGTCGGCTCTCATAAACACACGCACATCTCTCGCTGACGTTGGCTGTGTGTTTCTGGCATTGTCCTGCTGACTGCGGCGAGCAGAAGAAATCAACTCGTCAAAACGGACAACGCCACCGCGGGAATTTCACCAGGAGAATCTAAGGGAACAAGTAAAAGCAGACTCTGTTTAAAAGACAGCGCATGTCAAAGGCAGAACACCAACGCAATTTATTGGCCTTCACGAATTCACACAGACACGTCATCGCAGTCGCGGCGTGGAGAGAACCCTGTGCTTTTACTGACTCTGTAAAGCATTTCTACTAGGGAAAGAGAGAGAGAGAGAGAGAGAGAGAAATCACTGTCACAGCCTGCGTTTCTGCTGCTTTCTGAAAAAGAAACCCGTACTTGGCTCAATAGCATCTGTAACCAGCAGGAGCCGCCCGCTAGCCTCAAACTAGTGACCTTTTGATGAAAAGCCACAGTGCTAGCTCTTGTGAAATGCGTCGACTGTAAAGAACAGCCTTAGCACAGGCCCAAAGGGCCGCAGTCACGGACACATTTGGAATGTCAGTTTTGCTCTCAAAGCTAAATTTTGTCACTGTAGTTATAGCTGCAACCTATCTTTAGAGAGAAAAAAGACAAGTCTCAAATTTTCTTGTCTCTATCCCTTTTTTTTTCAATTAAACACAGCCGCAATAGCACACAAGTTCAAGTTTGATTATTTATATAGCGCTTTTCACAGCGGACAGTGTCTCAAAGCAGCTTTACAGTAAACCAACAAGTTGAAACTCAAAAAAGAGGAAAAAATTAATTAATAAGTGGTGTATATTTCCCTAATAAGACTATGAGGTGGTCTGGAAATGTTTTGTTGAACCCCAAATGAATTTACTAGGTCTATAAATGACAGTCCAAGGGCATCACCTGGTTCATCTACATGAATATTAAAATCTCCCACAAGCAGTAATTTATCAAAAGTGACCAAGAGATCAGAGAGAAATTGAACAAAAAAACGTTACTCAAACCTGGCCCTCTCTCTCTCTCTCTCTCTCTCTCTCTCTCTTTCTCTTTCTCTCTCTGCGGTTTTTGGAGCGTGTGCGCCCTCAGGTGGCGAACCTCTGAAAAGAAAAAACACAAATACATAGCACGAATCTGTTGAAGTGGTTAAGCGTCCAGTTAACCACGAGCTTCAAATAACAGACAAAAGCATTTCTTAGGCAAGTAAAACCAGACACATCAAGTCTAAACAAACGTTTATCAGTCAGGCGTGACGAGAATGACGAGCGTGACGACGCAACCAATAGAGTTGAACGTCATTTGCATAGGTCCCTGTTTGAGCAAACCTTGAATCTACTCCGTCGAGACGAGGAACCAAATGACCTGAGAGCTTAAGCCCACCGAGAATCACACGCTGCTCGCGAACAGAGTGTTGGGGAGACCCTGAATATTTCCGGTCACCGTCAACTTAAATGCACTGCATAATAGGCCATTTATAATGAGCGCACGACGTCACAATTGAATGACAAGCGCGCCACGTCGCCATTTTAAGACAAGCGCTCCACGTCACCATTGGCTGTGAGCGGGGCGGCAGCTCATTGATGTGTCTGAAGTCTGTGTGGATTTGCGGTGAGGGGAAGAGGATGCGCACTTTTTTTTTTCTTTCGCACGGCTTCATATTGTTAAATAAAATAAATGTATAAAAAAAAAATGTATTTAAAATAAAGAAATAAACAGCATTACAACAACAACAACAGCAGCAATAATATTATGAATACCATACAATACAATTACTTAAAATCGAATTTCACAAACTGCTGTATTTATGCACTTCCAAAACGAGTGATCAAGCGAATCGGGATCATCAGAGTAAAAACAGTATTTCGTGTCAGTATAATTGTTATGTCTTTTCACAGAACACTTGTCTAATTATAAAATATCTATGGTTTTAACCATAGACTTTAAAACCTAATCACAGGGTATGGGGGTTTCAAAATCCATCACCGCGCATGCGCGTATGAACATTGATTACGTCCTCAATACTATTGAGTACGTCATCGCGCATGTGTGTTTCGATATTCATTACCGCGCATGCCTTAGAACTGTTGTTAGGTGCTCAATGCCATTGAGTACGTAACCAATGCGAGGGCACTTTACATTTTGACCATGATGAGTCGGGGTGGGACTCGTCATCAGCATCACGCCGGTGTAGCTGTGGCAGCGACGGGCTTTTGGGTGACAGAGGCTTGTCCGTTGTTTTTTTTTGTTTGTTTTCTCCATCTCATTTTTCTCGCGTGAATACATTGCAGATGATTTGTTGGGAGTGGCACGCCGGGTATCGCTGTTCTCTTTTAGTGAGAAGGTTGCTGGTTCGAGGCCAGCCGGGGCTCTTCCAAAAGGAACTTGCTCATTCTCGTGAGCGGGTTTTCTCCGGTTTACTCTACTGGAGCAAAAACATTCGTCGAGATCATTGAATTTGCTCAATTCTAGGGCGTACCCCGCAATCTTCCCAGACGGCGCTGGAAGCGTGCACCGGCACCATAAGCCTTTGACTCTGAAAAGGGAAGATGGATTTGGGAAACGCGAGAGCTGCTTCCTGGGTACCGATTGATGCAAGGGCCACCGCTTTGACACCTCGTATGAGCGGATTACGATTGAAGGATACTCTTCGCTGCAAAGACACAGATCGCGTTCATTAATTTTCACAACGAATACAGACAATGAGCGAACCAGGTAGTAAACGGGTAAACATTTATAGGCAACACTTTAGTTTTTCTCTTAGTGCGACTGATTTCTTGTTAAATTGAAAAAAATATAAAATGTTCAAAACACTTCAAAATGATCACTTCTACGACGGTCCCGAGAAAATCACAATATCCAATGTACGAATCATAGATGAAACACGTACAAAAAGTGAGCTAAGATTGTTTTGGTTTCTTTATTTTTTTACATTTTTAACATTTTACCATAAACAATTTGTACATTTTACAAACGCATCGAACAAAACGTGTGCTGGACACCAAATCTGCTCTCTTTCCGTTATTGGGCAGCCTGGCATCGCGTGCACTTTACCCGTATGTTGTTCTCTGAGTGAGTCTTGAGTGTGGCTTTCGGAGTGCGGTCGGCTCTCATAAACACACGCACATCTCTCGCTGGCGTTGGCTGTGTGTTTCTGGCATTGTCCTGCTGACTGCGACGAGCAGAAGAAATCAACTCGTCAAAACGGACAACGCCACCGCGGGAATTTCACCAGGAGAATCTAAGGGAACAAGTAAAAGCAGACTCTGTTTAAAAGACAGTGCATGTCAAAGGCAGAACACCAACGCAATTTATTGGCCTTCACGAATTCACACAGACACGTCATCGCAGTCGCGGCGTGGAGAGAACCCTGTGCTTTTACTGACTCTGTAAAGCATTTCTACTAGGGAGAGAGAGAGAGAGAGAGAGAGAGAAATCACTGTCACAGCCTTCGTTTCTGCTGCTTTCTGAAAAAGAAACCCGTACTTGGCTCATTAGCATCTGTAACCAGCAGGAGCCGCCCGCTAGCCTCGAACTAGTGACCTTTTGATGAAAAGCCACAGTGCTAACTCTTGTGAAATGCGTCGACTGTAAAGAACAGCCTTAGCACAGGCCCAAAGGGCCGCAGTCACGGACACATTTGGAATGTCAGTTTTGCTCTCAAAGCTAAATTTTGTCACTGTAGTTATAGCTGCAACCCATCTTTAGAGAAAAAAAAAGACAAGTCTCGAATTTTCTTGTCTCTATCCCTTTTTTTTTCAATTAAACACAGCCGCAATAGCACACAAGTTCAAGTTTGATTATTTATATAGCGCTTTTCACAACGGACAGTGTCTCAAAGCAGCTTTACAGTAAACCAACAAGTTGAAACTCGAAAAAGAGGAAAAAATTAATTAATAAGTGGTGTATATTTCCCTAATAAGACTATGAGGTGGTCTGGAAATGTTTTGTTGAACCCTAAATGAATTTACTAGGTCTATAAATGACAGTCCAAGGGCATCACCTGGTTCATCTACATGAATATTAAAATCTCCCACAAGCAGTAATTTATCAAAAGTGACCAAGAGATCAGAGAGAAATTGAACAAAAAAACGTTACTCAAACCTGGGCCTCTCTCTCTCTCTCTCTCTCTCTCTCTCTCTTTCTCTTTCTCTCTCTGCGGTTTTTGGAGCGTGTGCGCCCTCAGGTGGCGAACCTCTGAAAAGAAAAACACAAATACACAGCACGAATCTGTTGAAGTGGTTAAGCGTCCAGTTAACCACGAGCTTAAAATAAAAGACAAAAGCATTTCTTAGGCAAGTAAAACCAGACACATCAAGTCTAAACAAGCGTTTATCAGTCAGGCGTGACGAGAATGACGAGCGTGACGACGCAACCAATAGAGTTGAGCGTCATTTGCATAGGTCCCTGTTTGAGCAAACCTTGAATCTACTCCGTCGAGTCGAGGAACCAAATGACCTGAGAGCTTAAGCCCACCGAGAATCACACGCTGCTCGCGAACAGAGTGTTGGGGGAGCCCCTGAATATTTCCGGTCCCCGTCAACTTAAATGCACTGCATAATAGGCCATTTATAATGAGCGCACGACGTCACTATTGAATGACGAGCGCTCCACGTCACCATTGGCTGTGAGCGGGGTGGCAGCTCACTGATGTGTCTGAAGTCTGTGTGGATTTGCGGTGAGGGAAAGAGGATGCGCACTTTTTTTTTTTCTTTCGCACGGCTTCATATTGTTAAATAAAATAAATGTATAAAATAAAAATGTATTTAAAATAAAGAAATAAACAACATTAGAACAACAACAATAGCAAATAATAATATGAATATCAACAATACAATTACTTAAAATCGAATTTCACAAACTGCTGTATTTATGCACTTCCAAAACGAGTGATCAAACGAACCGGGATCATCAGAGTAAAAACAGTATTTCGTGTCAGTATAATTGTTATGTCTTTTCAAAGAACACTTGTCTAATTATAAAATATCTATGGTTTTAACCATAGACTTTAAACCTAATCACAGGGTATGGGAGTTTCAAAATCCATCACCGCGCATGCGCGTATGAACATTGATTACGTCCTCAATACTATTGATTACGTCCTCAATACTATTGAGTACGTCATCGCGCATGTGTGTTTCGATATTCATTACCGCGCATGCCTTAGAACATTTGGTAGGTGCTCAATGCCATTGAGTACGTAACCAATGCGAGGGCACTTTACATTCTGACCATGATGAGTCGGGGTGGGACTCGTCATCAGCATCACGCCGGTGTAGCTGTGTCAGCGGCGGGCTTTTGGGTGACAGAGGCTTGTCCGTTGTTTTTTTTTGTTTTTTTCTCCATCTTATTTTTCTCGCGTGAATACATTGCAGATGATTTGTTGCGAGTGGCACGCCGGGTATCGCTGTTCCTCTGTTAGTGTGAAGGTTGCTGGTTCGAGGCCAGCCGGGGCTCTTCCAAAAGGAACTTGCTCATTCTCGTGAGCGGGTTTTCTCCGGTTTACTCCACTGGAGCAAAAAACATGCGTCGAGATCATTGAATTTGCTCAATTCTAGGGCGTACCCCGCAATCTTCCCAAACGGCGCTGGAAACGTGCACCGGCACCATAAGCCTTTGACTCTGAAAAGGGAAGATGGATTTGGGAAGCGCGAGAGCTGCTTCCTGGGTACCGATTGATGCAAAGGGCCCCCGCTTTGGCACCTCGTATGAGCGGATTACGATTGAAGGATACTCTTCTCTGCAAAGACACAGATCGCGTTCATTAATTTTCACAACGAATGCAGACAATGAACGAACGAGGTAGTAAACGGGTAAGCATTTATGGGCAACACTTTAGTTTTCCTCTTAGTGCGACTGATTTCTTGTTAAATTGAAAAAAAAATATAAGAAATGTTCAAAACACTTCAAAATGATCACTTCTACGACGGTCCCGAGAAAATCACAATATCAATGTACGAATCATAGATGAAACACGTACAAAAAGTGAGCTAAGATTGTTTTGGTTTCTTTATTTTTTTACATTTTTAACATTTACCATAAACAATTTGTACATTTTACAAACGCATCGAACAAAACGTGTGCTGGACACCAAATCTGCTCTCTTTCCGTTATTGGGCAGCCTGGCATCGCGTGCACTTTACCCATATGTTGTTCTCTGAGTGAGTCTTGAGTGTGGCTTTCGGAGTGCGGTCGGCTCTCATAAACTCACGCACATCTCTCGCTGACGTTGGCTGTGTGTTTCTGGCATTGTCCTGCTGACTGCGACGAGCAGAAGAAATCAACTCGTCAAAGCGGACAACGCCACCGCGGGAATTTCACCAGGAGAATCTAAGGGAACAAGTAAAAGCAGACTCTGTTTAAAAGACAGCGCATGTCATGGCGCATGTGTGTTTCGATATTCATTACCGCGCATGCCTTAGAACATTTGTTAGGTGCTCAATGCCATTGAGTACGTAACCAATGCGAGGGCACTTTACATTTGACCATGATGAGTCGGGGTGGGACTCGTCATCAGCATCACGCCGGTGTAGCTGTGTCAGCGACGGGCTTTTGGGTGACAGAGGCTTGTCCGTTGTTGTTTTTTCTCCATCTCATTTTTCTCGCGTGAATACATTGCAGATGATTTGTTGCGAGTGGCACGCCGGGTATCGCTGTTCCTCTTTTAGTGAGAAGGTTGCTGATTCGAGGCCAGCCGGGGCTCTTCCAAAAGGAACTTGCTCATTCTCGTGAGCGGGTTTTCTCCGGTTTACTCCACTGGAGCAAAACCACGCGTCGAGATCATTGAATTTGCTCAATTCTAGGGCGTACCCCGCAATCTTCCCAAACGGCGCTGGAAACGTGCACCGACACCATAAGCCTTTGACTCTGAAAAGGGAAGATGGATTTGGGAAACGCGAGAGCTGCTTCCTGGGTACCGATTGATGCAAAAGGCCACCGCTTTGACACCTCGTATGAGCGGATTACGATTGAAGGATACTCTTCTCTGCAAAGACACAGATGGCGTTCATTAATTTTCACAACGAATACAGACAATGAACGAACGAGGTAGTAAACGGGTAAACATTTATGGGCAGCACTTTAGTTTCTCTCTTAGTGCGACTGATTTCTTGTTAAATTGAAAAAAATATAAGAAATGTTCAAAACACTTCAAAATGATCACTTCTACGACGGTCCCGAGAAAATCACAATCTCCAATGTACGAATCATAGATGAAACACGTACAAAAAGTGAGCCAAGATTGTTTTGGTTTCTTTATTTTTTTACATTTTTAACATTTTACCATAAACAATTTGTACATTTTACAAACGCGTCGAACAAAGCGTGTGCTGGACACCAAATCTGCTCTCTTTCCGTTATTGGGCAGCCTGGCATCGCGTGCACTTTACCAGTATGTTGTTCTCTGAGTGAGTCTTGAGTGTGGCTTTTGGAGTGCGGTCGGCTCTCATAAACACACGAACATCTCTCGCTGGCGTTGGCTGTGTGTTTCTGGCATTGTCCTGCTGACTGCGACGAGCAGAAGAAATCAGCTCGTCAAAACGGACAACGCCACCGCGGGAATTTCACCAGGAGAATCTAAGGGAACAAGTAAAAGCAGACTCTGTTTAAAAGACAGCGCATGTCATCGCGCATGTGTGTTTCGATATTCATTACCGCGCATGCCTTAGAACATTTGTTAGGTGCTCAATGCCATTGAGTACGTAACCAATGCGAGGGCACTTTACATTTTGACCATGATGAGTGGGGTGGGACTCGTCATCAGCATCACGCCGGTGTAGCTGTGTCAGCGACGGGCTTTTGGGTGACAGAGGCTTGTCCATTGTTTTTTTTTGTTTTTTTTCTCCATCTCATTTTTCTCGCGTGAATACATTGCAGATGATTTGTTGCGAGTGGCTCGCCGGGTATCGCTGTTCCTCTTTTAGTGGGAAGGTTGCTGGTTCGAGGCCAGCCGGGGCTCTTCCAAAAGGAACTTGCTCATTCTCGTGAGCGGGTTTTCTCGGTTTACTCCACTGGAGCAAAAACATGCGTCGAGATCATTGAATTTGCTCAATTCTAGGGCGTACCCCGCAATCTTCCCAAGCGGCGCTGGAAACGTGCACCGGCACCATAAGCCTTTGACTCTGAGAAGGGAAGATGGATTTGGGAAGCGCGAGAGCTGCTTCCTGGGTACCGATTGATGCAAAGGGCCACCGCTTTGACACCTCGTATGAGCGGATTACGATTGAAGGATACTCTTCTCTGCAAAGACACAGATCGCGTTCGTTAATTTTCACAACGAATACAGACAATGAACGAACGAGGTAGTAAACGGGTAAACATTTATGGGCAACACTTTAGTTTTCCTCTTAGTGCGACTGATTTCTTGTTAAATTGAAAAAAATATAAGAAATCTTCAAAACACTTCAAAATGATCACTTCTACGACGGTCCCGAGAAAATCACACTATCCAATGTACGGATCATAGATGAAACACGTACAAAAAGTGAGCTAAGATTGTTTTGGTTTCTTTATTTTTTACATTTTACCATAAACAATTTGTACATTTTACAAACGCATCGAACAAAACGTGTGCTGGACACCAAATCTGCTCTCTTTTCGTTATTGGGCAGCCTGGCATCGCGTGCACTTTACCCGTATGTTGTTCTCTGAGTGAGTCTTGAGTGTGGCTTTTGGAGTGCGGTCAGCTCTCATAAACACACGCACATCTCTCGCTGACGTTGGCTGTGTGTTTCTGGCATTGTCCTGCTGACTGCGACGAGCAGAAGAAATCAACTCGTCAAAACGGACAACGCCACAGCGGGAATTTCACCAGGAGAATCTAAGGGGACAAGGAAAAGCAGACTCTGTTTAAAAGACAGCGCATGTCAAAGGCAGAACACCAACGCAATTTATTGGCCTTCCCGAATTCACGCAGACACGTCATCGCAGTCGCGGCGTGGAGAGAACCCTGTGCTTTTACTGACTCTGTAAAACATTTCTACTAGGGAGAGAGAGAGAGAGAGAGAGAGAAATCACTGTCACAGCCTTCGTTTCTGCTGCTTTCTGAAAAAGAAACCCGTACTTGGCTCATTAGCATCTGCAACCAGCAGGAGCCGCCCGCTAGCCTCGAACTAGTGACCTTTTGATGAAAAGCCACAGTGCTGGCTCTTGTGAAATGCGTCGACTGTAAAGAACAGCCTTAGCACAGGCCCAAAGGGCAGCAGTCACGGACACATTTGGAATGTCAGTTTTGCTCTCAAAGCTAAATTTTGTCACTGTAGTTATAGCTGCAACCCATCTTTAGAGAGAAAAAAGACAAGTCTCGAATTTTCTTGTCTCTATCCCTTTTTTTTTCAATTAAACACAGCCGCAATAGCACACAAGTTCAAGTTTGATTATTTATATAGCGCTTTTCACACGGACAGTGTCTCAAAGCAGCTTTACAGTAAACCAACAAGTTGAAACTCGAAAAAGAGGAAAAAATTAATTAATAAGTGGTGTATATTTCCCTAATAAGACTATGAGGTGGTCTGGAAATGTTTTGTTGAACCCCAAATGAATTTACTAGGTCTATAAATGACAGTCCAAGGGCATCACCTGGTTCATCTACATGAATATTAAAATCTCCCACAAGCAGTAATTTATCAAAAGTGACCAAGAGATCAGAGAGAAATTGAACAAAAAAGCGTTACTCAAACCTGCCCCTCTCTCTCTCTCTCTCTCTCTCTCTCTCTCTCTCTCTTTCTCTTTCTCTCTCTGCGGTTTTTGGAGCGTGTGCGCCCTCAGGTGGCGAACCTCTGAAAAGAAAAAAACACAAATACATAGCACGAATCTGTTGAAGTGGTTAAGCGTCCAGTTAACCACGAGCTTCAAATAAAAGACAAAAGCATTTCTTAGGCAAGTAAAACCAGACACATCAAGTCTAAACAAACGTTTATCAGTCAGGCGTGACGAGAATGACGAGCGTGACGACGCAACCAATAGAGTTGAACGTCATTTGCATAGGTCCCTGTTTGAGCAAACCTTGGATCTACTCCGTCGAGACGAGGAACCAAATGACCTGAGAGCTTAAGCCCACCGAGAATCACACGCTGCTCACGAACAGAGTGTTGGGGGAGACCCTGAATATTTTCGGTCACCGTCAACTTAAATGCACTGCATAATAGGCCATTTATAATGAGCGCACGATGTCACAATTGGCTGTGAGCGGGGCGGCAGCTCACTGATGTGTCTGAAGTCTGTGTGGATTTGCGGTGAGGGGAAGGGGATGCGCACTTTTTTTTTTCTTTCGCACGGCTTCATATTGTTAAATAAAATAAATGTATACAATAAACATGTATTTAAAATAAAGAAATAAACAGCATTAGAACAACAACAATAGCAAATAATAATATGAATATCAACAATACAATTACTTAAAATCGAATTTCACAAGCTGCTGTATTTATGCACTTCCAAAGCGAGTGATCAAACGAATCGGGATCATCAGAGTAAAAACAGTATTTCGTGTCAGTATAATTGTTATGTCTTTTCAAAGAACACTTGTCTAGTTATAAAAGATCTATGGTTTTAACCATAGACTTTAAAACCTAATCACAGGGTATGGGAGTTTCAAAATCCATCACAGCGCATGCGCGTATGAACATTGATTACGTCCTCAATACTATTGAGTACGTCATCGCGCATGTGTGTTTCGATATTCATTACCGTGCATGCCTTAGAACATTTGTTAGGTGCTCAATGCCATTGAGTACGTAACCAATGCGAGGGCACTTTACATTTGGACCATGATGAGTCGGGGTGGGACTCGTCATCAGCATCGCGCCGGTGTAGCTGTGTCAGCGACGGGCTTTTGGGTGACAGAGGCTTGTCCGTTGTTTTTTTTTGTTTTGTTTTCTCCATCTCATTTTTCTCGCGTGAATACATTGCAGATGATTTGTTGCGAGTGGCGCGCCAGGTATCGCTGTTCCTCTTTTAGTGAGAAGGTTGCTGGTTCGAGGCCAGCCGGGGCTCTTCCAAAAGGAACTTGCTCATTCTCGTGAGCGGGTTTCTCCGGTTTACTCCACTGGAGCAAAAACATGCGTCGAGATCATTGAATTTGCTCAATTCTAGAGCGTACCCCGCAATCTTCCCAAACGGCGCTGGAAACGTGCACCGGCACCATAAGCCTTTGACTCGGACAAGGGAAGATGGATTTGGGAAACGCGAGAGCTGCTTCCTGGGTACCGATTGATGCAAAGGGCCACGCTTTGACACCTCGTATGAGCGGATTACGATTGAAGGATACTCTTCTCTGCAAAGACACAGATCGCGTTCATTAATTTTCACAACGAATACAGACAATGAGCGAACGAGGTAGTAAACGGGTAAACATTTATGGGCAACACTTTGGTTTTTCTCTTAGTGCGACTGATTTCTTGTTAAATTGAAAAAAATATAAGAAATGTTCAAAACACGTCAAAATGATCACTTCTGCGACGGTCCCGAGAAAATCACAATATCCAATGTACGAATCATAGATGAAACAAGTAAAAAAAGTGAGCTAAGATTGTTTTGGTTTCTTTATTTTTTTACATTTTTAACATTTTACCATAAACAATTTGTACATTTTACAAACGCATCGAACAAAGCGTGTGCTGGACGCCAAATCTGCTCTCTTTCCGTTATTGGGCAGCCTGGCATCGCGTGCACTTTACCCGTATGTTGTTCTCTGAGTGAGTCTTGAGTGTGGCTTTGGGAGTGCGGTCGGCTCTCATAAACACACGCACATCTCTCGCTGGCGTTGGCTGTGTGTTTCTGGCATTGTCCTGCTGACTGCGACGAGCAGAAGAAATCAACTCGTCAAAATGGACAACGCCACCGCGGGAATTTCACCAGGAGAATCTAAGGGAACAAGTAAAAGCAGACTCTGTTTAAAGGACAGCGCATGTCATCGCGCATGTGTGTTTCGATATTCATTACCGCGCATGCCTTAGAACATTTGTTAGGTGCTCAATGCCATTGAGTACGTAACCAATGCGAGGGCACTTTACATTTTGACCATGATGAGTGGGGTGGGACTCGTCATCAGCATCACGCCGGTGTAGCTGTGTCAGCGACGGGCTTTTGGGTGACAGAGGCTTGTCCGTTGTTTTTTTTGTTTTTTTTCTCCATCTCGTTTTTCTCGCGTGAATACATTGCAGATGATTTGTTGCGAGTGGCACGCCGGGGATCGCTGTTCCTCTTTTAGTGGGAAGGTTGCTGGTTCGAGGCCAGCCGGGGCTCTTCCAAAAGGAACTTGCTCATTCTCGTGAGCGGGTTTTCTCCGGTTTACTCCACTGGAGCAAAACATGCGTCGAGATCATTGAATTTGCTCAATTCTAGGGCGTACCCCGCAATCTTCCCAAACGGCGCTGGAAGCGTGCACCGGCACCATAAGCCTTTGACTCTGAAAAGGGAAGATGGATTTGGGAAGCGCGAGAGCTGCTTCCGGGGTACCGATTGATGCAAAGGGCCACCGCTTTGACACCTCGTATGGGCGGATTACGATTGAAGGATACTCTTCTCTGCAAAGACACAGATCGCGTTCATTAATTTCCACAACGAATACAGACAATGAACGAACGAGGTAGTAAACGGGTAAACATTTATGGGCAACACTTTAGTTTTCCTTTTAGTGCGACTGATTTCTTGTTAAATTGAAAAAATATAAGAAATGTTCAAAACACTTCAAAATGATCACTTCTACGACGGTCCCGGGAAAATCACAATATCCAATGTACGAATCATAGATGAAACACGTACAAAAGTGAGCTAAGATTGTTTTGGTTTCTTTATTTTTTTACATTTTTAACATTTTACCATAAACAATTTGTACATTTTACAAACGCATCGAACAAAACGTGTGCTGGACACCAAATCTGCTCTCTTTCCGTTATTGGGCAGCCTGGCATGGCGTGCACTTTACCCGTATGTTGTTCTCTGAGTGAGTCTTGAGTGTGGCTTTTGGAGTGCGGTCGGCTCTCATAAACACACGCACATCTCTCGCTGACGTTGGCTGTGTTTCTGGCATTGTCCTGCTGACTGCGACGAGCAGAAGAAATCAACTCGTCAAAACGGACAACGCCACCGCGCGAATTTCACCAGGAGAATCTAAGGGAACAAGTAAAAGCAGACTCTGTTTAAAAGACAGTGCATGTCAAAGGCAGAACACCAGCGCAATTTATTGGCCTTCACGAATTCACACAGACACCTCATCGCAGTCGCGGCGTGGAGAGAACCCTGTGCTTTTACTGACTCTGTAAAGCATTTCTACTAGGGAGAGAGAGAGAGAGAGAGAGAGAGAGAGAGAGAAATCATTGTCACAGCCTTCGTTTCTGCTGCTTTCTGAAAAAGAAACCCGTACTTGGCTCATTAGCATCTGTAACCAGCAGGAGCCGCCAGCTAGCCTCGAACTAGTGACCTTTTGATGAAAAGCCACAGTGCTA
>SRMA01004816.1:0-11070 GCA_007224835.1 Danionella cerebrum
TATAAGTTATATTTTACTTTAATATATGAGTATACTGTAATAAAAACTAAAGCAAACCACTGTTAAATACATTTTATTGCTTCACTAGAACCAAGTTAATCTATAGTTAATTTAAGATTACTTAGAAATACAACAATATACTGTATAAATCTGAAATTTCTAAATTAAACAAATACAGTAATTACATTATATGATTACAGCATTTTTAACATGTTGTTTTAATTGTTAAAAACGAAAGTTATTTATCTTTTATTAAAGTCCCGTCCGTTCGTTAGGTTAGGAGGTTCTTGGTCATTATTTACACAGAATTTATCATGAATACTGACCAGAGACAGACGCGCGGGTCTCCTGCTGGAGCTGCCCGTGCAACAGGTCAGGGAGGTGGGGTTGGATCAGTCGAAGCTCCCGCTGAACGCGACTGGGGTTCAAACTGAAGCTCCTGTGGAAATGTAGGTGAACCACGCCGAGCAGGGTTCCTCTTTGTAGGATTCTAAGCTCCTAGCCACAGCCCTGAACACGTTTTTGATGTTGTGGAGCAATTTAAAGCTTGGTGGTGCAGATAGAAACTTAACAATCCCGTCCGCCATTTTCCAAACCAATGCTGCGCCTCTGTAGCTTCTCCCACAAATCGGCGCATTCCAGTCAACACCTGAATGTCTTGCGTGCATTCAGCGGCTCTGCCGATCAAACACAAAGTAAACACGCGTGCATTCACTCGCGAGTTGCGCTTTATTTCCCCGCGAACCGCGTTCGATGTGAACGTACCTTTAAGCCCGAGAATCCCAGGTACCGGGGACTTGCCCCCTTGTGCAATACATTTCAGCTCATAGTTCACTAACCCTGAGAATGACCCTACACATATCACATACCGTTGTGCTCAGCGAAAACTCCTCTAAAAATCTGATTCAATTTCATATCCGTTCACCACAGCTCTAACGCCATGCAAATAAACAACAACATGTCCGGAGGATAATTCATGACCAAGTTTTTGTTTTGTGCTCTCTTAAAACCACAGTATTCCCTGGCCCCTGCGGGGTTTCCCCTTAAAGCAGGGTTGCCAGGTCCCAGCAATATTTCCAGCCCAATGACAACTCAAAATCCGCCCAAATGGAATGAAAACTAGCCCAATTTTTCAGTGTCCAATCAGATTAGACAACGGCTGGATTCCCACAAAGGGCCTTAAAAATTTATATAAGTTTAAGTTTAAAGTATTGGCCTTTTGTCTAACCCAAATTCTTAATATCACACATTGTGCTTTTTAATACACAATCTCATACAATAAAGGTCAAATAAGAACATGTGCTCTCTGAATTTTTTTGACCCTAGTCAGAAGTGCCTACTTGTACTTGTTCATCCACAGACAACCGAACCGACGCTTCTGACTACAACGCTCTCAAGGAGTGGCGTGATGATGATGATGCTTGATTGGTTATGTCAAAAGCACATGTGGCGCGCGCGCCTATTTGCGTCTCGCAAGAAGCAGCGTTTGTTGCCAAGTATTCATTCCCGGGGATCAACACCCACTAATAAAGGTTCCCTTTTATCTTTGTCCACAATTATTATTTATTATTATTATTTATTTTTTTTCGGCCGCGGTACATTATAAATGTAGCCCAAAAAAACGCAACCCGCAACTCCGTATTTTTTTCCGCAACTCCTTTTCTAAAATAGCCCAATTGTGCGGGAAAACCGCTACCCTGGCAACCATGCCTTAAAGCGACAGAACCCTACAGCCATTTTAAGGGTTTTTTGCAAAACAATTAACTTCCTTTTGATTTTGGAAAATCGCTGCAATTGACTTTTTTGTTTGTCTTGATCTGTAACATAAGTGTGGCGATTTTCAAGCATGTCCTTTAAACACAGTCTGAAATAGCAGTAAAATACAGAAGAAAATGCTATATTGCATGCTGCCATTAGGTGGCGCTATAACTGACACTGTATTTCGCTCTATGAAATCCTTCAGACATGGACTCTTAACACGCTTGACAAATTTTAACCCGATCAGAAATTGCATTGCTGAGTTATTAACCACTTCCTGTTCATATAAAAAGTTTGACTTTCGAGGACTGCCATTCGCGCATCATAAAATGAAGTAAAAAAATCTTCGCAATTTAACATCCCATATGCCTTGCGAAAATACTGAACAACTTTGGAGATGAACAGATGAATTCTCTAGGAGGAGTTTGTTAAAGTATGAGATATGGAGAAGTGCCATTTTAAGGGTTTTTTGCAAAATATTTAACTTCCTGTTGATTTTGGAAAATCGATGCAATTGACTTTTTTGTTTGTCTTGATCTGTAACATAAGTGTGGCAATTTTCAAGGATGTCCTTTAAACACAGTCTGAAATAGCAGTAAAAAAACAGCAGAAATTGCTATATTGCATGCTGCCATTAGGTAGCGCTATAACTGACACTGTATTGCGCTCTATGAACTCCTTCAGACATGGACTCTTAACACGCATGACGAATTTTAACCCGATCAGACCTTGCATTGCTGAGTTATTAACCACTTCCTGTTCAAAGAAAAAGTCAAACTTTCGAGGACTGCCATTCGCGCATCGTAAAATGAAGTCAAAAAAAGCTTCGCAATTTAACATCCCATATGCCTTGAGAGAATACTGAACAACTTTGAAGATGAACAGATGAATTCTCTAGAAGGAGTTCGTTAAAGTACAAAGCCTGAAACTGTGCTCAATTTCATACAATGGTAAAAAATAACCGACTTCCTGTCGGTTTTGGAAACTGAATCCTATTGACTTTTTTGTTGGTCCTGATCCCTTACATAAGTGTAGTGATTTCCAAACATGTACTCGCAATACAGCCTGAAATACAAGTATAAAACAACAGAAAAGGGTCTAATACATGTTGCCACTAGGTGGCGCTATAACTGACACTGTATATTGCTATTTGCATTTGTTAAGATATTCCCTCTTAACCTACATGGCGAATTTGAACTGGATCGGACATTGCTTGGCCGAGTTATAACAACTTCCTGTTTACGACAAAATTTCGACTTTGGATGACCGCTGTGCGCACATAGTTTATCGAAGTCAAAAAAGCTTCGCAATTTAACATCCCTTATGCCTTAAGATAGTGCTGAACGAGTTTTGAGACGAACAGATGAAATCTCTAGGAGGAGTTCGTTAAAGTACGACGTGAGCAAAAATGGCCATTTGTAGAGGTTTTGGGGAAATAGCTGACTTCCTGTCGATTTTGGAAATGAGATCCCATTTACTTATATTTAAGTTTTAGTACCCTACACATGCGTGGCGAATTTCATTAACCTACGACAAACTCATAGCGCATCATAAGCTACAACGCGTTAGGTGGCGCTCTAGAGCCATTTTACCACACCCGCTTTTCGAAACACAATTAGACGTAAATTTTCACCGGTTCTGATGTGTGTGCAAAATTTGGTGACTTTTTGCGCATGTTTAGGCCCTCAAAAGTGCCCGCAAAAACACGTTAGAAGAAAAAAAATAATAATAATAATAATAAGTAAAGCTGCAAGCAGCGATCAAGGGCTCGAGCACCTACGTCGCCATCGCCTCTCGGTGGCCAAGTCGATACAATGCGCTCTACGACTGATCCTTAGTTAGAAGACGTATTCAAGCGAGATCTGTTCAACTAACCTAATGATACAGGCAATAAAACAAAATCCCATCTCAAAGCATCATGGCCCCCAGGCAACGCTAACGAGTCTAAATATTCACGAGTTGAAATATTTTTTGGGACAATATCCTGGTAACCTATGTCAAAATTGGTAAACTGCAGTTTTAAATGCTGTTCCACCTGTGATCACTTGGTGGGGCAATAACTGATGATTGGGGAAAGTTAATTTTTACAGCTTTAAGAGTCAAAAATAGAATTAAAATAAAAACACACACCAAAGCGTTTCTTTCCACCGCATTCATTATCTTATGCTGAGTCTAAAATTATCTTTATTTGTTTCTTAACTTTTGAAATGTTGCCAGATTATCTAAGAATTGTTAGATTATCACCCTCCAAATATATAGTTTCATAACTGTATTTCCCTGGGATATTATTTTTGATGAACTAAAACGAGTGGTAAACCAACAATTAATACCCATAAATAATAATAAAGCACACCTGATATTAACTGTTAACCAGATGATCATCGTGAGAGCTAGTTTGATATAAGCATTGCAGCATCAATCTGTAGCTCTGTTCTGAACAATCTGCAGCTTTCTAAGCTGTGTTTTATTTGTCGCAGTCCAAACATCTGAACAATACTCCATGCATTCATTTTTTTAAAGTAAGAGGTGAAAGAAAGAGCATTTTCTGGATACTGCAGTACCATTTGGCATGTCCTTGGTAATGCAGTCGATATCTTGTTACCATCCCTGCACATTATAGTGTTTAGAAACACACTGATAAAAACCTTGTATGGAGCTGCTGGTGTATACTTTGAAACAGGGTTGGAACCAGTACATTACACTGGCACTATATAAACAGGGACAGAAACATTATTCCATTGTGGAAATGATAGAACAATGATGGAACTGAGTCACTCTGAATTAAACTAAATGTTTACCTGCCTTTCCTTTGCATTATTGGCACCTTGTTATACTGATATATTGTTATGCTGAAATAATGGACTTTATGTTATTGTTATCACCGGTTGAGCATGATCAGAATGTGCACATCTTACATGAATTTAGGTTCAATGGACATTTTAAACATGATAAAATTGTATTAGGTTGTCAAATTCTGATCACGTGGAACTGATATTCACAATAAAAATCACATAGATCCATAAACTAGATTTACAGGGCAAAACAAGCTGTTTCAGTTTCATTGTCTATTAGGCCCTTTATGCTTCATCACAATTAATGTGTGGTATTTATCCTATAAGTTACACACAAAACCTCAAAATAGGCATTGTGATTTCATTACAGTCTTTCTGCTTTGCTTTTTTTTTTGCACATGGACTAAAAAGCAGCACCAGGGAGTTTATTACAAATGAATGCAAACAACATTTCACAAACAAATATCTTTTAAGTAGTCAGTCTAATGCAAATAAAATATAAACATCTAAAGCTTTTTATATTATATCATATCAACACATTTTTACTTTGTTTTATCCTTCTTTTTACGTTAAATGTTAATTATTCTAATGAATACGCAAAGAAAATATAAACATCTGAAGTTTGTATAATGCTGTACATTCATAAATTACAATATTCACTGCTGTGAGCAACTTGCATTGGGCGATTGCATTCTTTTAAACTTATATTTATAATTAAACAATGTGTTACAAATAAATTTGACATCTACGCGGCATATAAGCAAAATAAAAATGAAAACGTCTTCACGAGTAAACATTTTATGTGAACGCTCATTGTCTGTGCAATCACGTGATTGAATGCGCGTTCACGCAGAGGTGAGCCGAAAAATATGCCACAACGGCAGCAGCGCGCTGCAGTCATAGAGGCAGTGGGTCTCAGCGAAGCACGGGAGATCAACTACTTTCAAACTCTCAGAGAGAGAGAGCGAGAGAGATGACAGCACCGAACTGGACGATCGCGAACGAGACACAGTGACTGTGCGCTAGTAGCGGTTGGCCACGAACTCAGAGAGAAAGTGAAACCGGAGCAGACGCGCATGTTAAATAGTTCGCCCCCGGACTCTGATTGAAGCAGCGAAAAGTCAATCACTCTCAACACGCACGCACATAAAAAATAGTATAAATATAATATAATCTCTTAAGCCCGAGAGTCCCAGGTACCGGGGACTTGCCCCCTTGTGCATTACATTTCCGCTCATAGCTCACTAACACTGAGAATGACCCACACATATTACATACCATTGTGCTCAGCGGAAACTCCTCTAAAAATCTAATTCAGTTTCATATCCGTTAACCACAGCTCTAACGCCATGCAAATATACAACAACATGTCCGGAGTATAATTCATGACCAATTTTTTTGTTTTGTGCTCTCTTAAAGCCACAGTACACCCCCTTTCCCCTTAAAGCGACAGAACCCTATAGCCATTTTAAGGGTTTCTTTGCAAAATAATTAACTTCCTTTTGATTTTGGAAAATCGATGCAATTGACTTTTTTGTTTGTCTTAATCTGCAACATAAGTGTGGCAATTTTCAAGGATGTCCTTTAAACACAGTCTGAAATAGCAGTAAAAAACAGCAGAAATTGTTATATTGCATGCTGCCATTAGGTAGCGCTATAATTGACACTGTATTGCGCTCTATGAAATCCTTCAGACATGGACTCTTAACACGCATGATGAATTTTAACCTGATCAGACATTGCATTGCTGAGTTATTAACCACTTCCTGTTCATAGAAAAAGTTCGACTTTCGAGGACTGCCATTCGCGCATCGTAAAATGAAGAAAAAAAAGCTTCGCAATTTAACATCCCATATGCCTTGAGAGAATACTGAACAACTTTGAAGATGAACAGATGAATTCTCTAGGAGGAGTTCGTTAAAGTACAAAGCCTGAAACTGTGCTCAATTTCATACAATAGTAAAAAATAACCGACTTCCTGTCGGTTTTGGAAACTGAATCCTATTGACTTTTTTGTTGGTCCTGATCCCTTACATAAGTGTACTGATTTTCAAACATGTACTCACAATACAGCCTGAAATACAAGTATAAAACAACAGAAAAGGGTCTATGACATGTTGCCACTAGGTGGCGCTATAACAGACACTGTATATCGCTATTTGCATTTGTTAAGATATTCACTCTTAACCTACATAGCGAATTTGAACTGGATAGGACATTGCTTGGCCGAGTTATAACAACTTCCTGTTTACGACAAAATTTCGACTTTGGATGACCGCTGTGCGCACATAGTTTATCGAAGTCAAAAAAGCTTCGCAATTTAACATCCCATATGCCTTAAGATAGTGCTGAACGAGGTTTGAGATGAACAGATGAAATCTCTAGGAGGAGTTCGTTAAAGTACGACGTGAGCAAAAATGGCCATTTTTAGAGGTTTTTGGGAAATAGCTGACTTCCTGTCGATTTTGGAAATGAGATCCCATTTACTTATATTTAAGTTTTAGTACCCTACACATGCGTGGCGAATTTCATTCACCTACGACAAACTCATAGCGCATCATAAGCTACAACGCGTTAGGTGGCGCTGTAGAGTCATTTTACCACACCCGCTTTTCGAACCACAAATAGACGTAAATTTACGCAGGTTCTGATGTGTGTGCAAAATTCGGTGACTTTTTACGCATGTTTAGGCCCTCAAAAGTGCCCACAAAAACACGTTACAAAAATAAGAATAATAATAATAATAAGAATTAAAGCTGCAAGCAGCGATCAAGGGCTCGAGCACCTACGTCGCCATCGCCTCTCGGTGGCCAAGTCGTTACAATGCGCTCTACGACTGATCCTTAGTTAGAAGGCGTATTCAAGCGAGATCTGTTCAACTAACCTAATGATACAGGCAACTCAAGTAAAAAGAAATCCCATCTCAAAGCATCATGACCCCCAGGCGGCGCTAACGAGTCTTAATATTTATGAGTTGAAATATTTTTTGGGACTGTTTTGGGCAATATTCTGGTAACCTGTCGAAATTGGTAAAAATGCAGTTTTAAATGCTGTTCCACCTGTGATCACTTGGTGGCGCTATAACCGATGATTAATGTTGTAGATGTGTTCAGACAGGGATTTTTAGTATAGTTGGTACATTTGGGATCCATCAGACATTGTATGGCTAAGTTATAAGAAACTTCCTGTTTATGGCGAAACGTCACATTTCTATGGCTGGTGTACGTACACCGTTTATCAAAGTTATAAAAGCTTCGCAATTTAACATCCAACATACCTTAAGAGAAGATTTCTGGAGTTTGAAGGAGAGCAGATAAAATCTCTCGGAGGAGTTGTTGAAGTATGAGACATGGAAAAGTGCCATTTTAAGGGTTTGTTGCAAAATATTTAACTTCCTGTCGATTTTGGAAACTCGCTCCAATTGACTTTTTTGTTTGTCTTGATCTTCAACATAAGTGTGGCAATTTTCAAGCATGTCCTTTAAACACAGTCTGAAATAGCAGTAAAAAACAGCAGAAATTGCTATATTGTATGCTGCCATTAGGTAGCGCTATAACTGACACTGTATTTCGCTCTATGAAATCCTTCAGACATGGACTCTTAACATGCCTGACGAATTTTAACCTGATCAGACATTGCATTGCTGAGTTATTAACCACTTCCTGTTCAAAGAAAAAGTTCGACTTTAGAGGACTGCCATTCGCGCATCGTAAAATGAAGTCAAAAAAGCTTCGCAATTTAACATCCCATATGCCTTAAGAGAATACTGAACAACTTTGGAGATGAACAGATGAATCCTCTAGGAGGAGTTCGTTAAAGTACAAAGCCTGAAACTGTGCTCAATTTCATACAATAGTAAAAAATAACCGACTTCCTGTCGGTTTTGGAAACTGAATCCTATTGACTTTTTTGTTGGTCCTGATCCCTTACATAAGTGTACTGATTTTCAAACATGTACTCGCAATACAGCCTGAAATACAACTATAAAACAACAGAAAAGGGTCTATTACATGTTGCCACTAGGTGGCGCTATAACTAACACTGTATATCGCTATTTTCATTTGTTAAGATATTCACTCTTAACCTACATAGCGAATTTGAACTGGATCGGACATTGCTTGGCCGAGTTATAACAACTTCCTTTTTACGACAAAATTTCGACTTTGGATGACCGCTGTGCGCACATAGTTTATTGAAGTCAAAAAAGCTTCGCAATTTAACATCCCATATGCCTTAAGATAGTGCTGAACGAGTTTCGAGCCGAACAGATGAAATCTCTAGGAGGAGTTCGTTAAAGTACGACGTGAGCAAAAATGGCTATTTTTAGAGGTTTTCGGGAAATAGCTGACTTCCTGTCGATTTTGGAAATGAGATCCCATTTACTTATATTTAAGTTTTAGTACCCTACACATGCGTGGCGAATTTCATTCACCTTCGACAAACTCATAGCGCATCATAAGCTACAACGCGTTAGGTGGCGCTGTAGAGTCTTTTTTCCACATCCGCTTCTCGAACCACAAATAGACGTAAATTTACGCAGGTTCTGATGTGTGTGCAAAATTCGGTGACTTTTTACGCATGTTTAGGCCCTCAAAAGTGCCCGCAAAAACACGTTAGAAGAAAAAGAATAATAATAATTAAAGCTGCAAGCAGCGATCAAGGGCTCGAGCACCTACGTCGCCATCGCCTCTCGGTGGCCAAGTCGTTACAATGCGCTCTATGACCGATCCTTAGTTAGAAGACGTATTCAAGCGAGATCGGTTCAAATAACCAAACGATACAGGCAACTCAAGCAAAAAAATCCCATCTCAAAGCATCATGACCCCCAGGTGGCGCTAACGAGTCTAAATATTTATGAGTTGAAATATTTTTTGAGACTGTTTTGGCCATTATTCTGGTAACCTGTCAAAATTGGTAAACATGCAGTTTTAAAGGCTGTTCCACCTGTGATCACTTGGTGGCGCTATAATCGATGATTAATGTTGTAGATGTGTTCAGACAGGGACTTTTAGTATAGTTGGTACATTTGGGATCGATCAGACATTGTATGGCTGAGTTGTAATAACTTCCTGTTTATGGCAAAACGTCAAATTTCAATGACTGGTGTACGTACATCGTTTATTAAAGTAATAAAAGCTTCGCAATATAACATCCCACATACCTTAAGAGAAGATTTCTGGAGTTTGAAGGTGAGCAGATAAAATCTCTAGGAGGAGTTCGTTGAAGTATGAGACATGAAAAAGTGCCATTTTAAGGGTTTTTTGCTAAATAAATAACTTCCTGTTGATTTTAGAAACTCGCTCCAATTGACTTTTTTGTTTGGCTTGATCTGCAACATAAGTGTGGCAATTTTCAAGCATGTCCTTTAAACACAGTCTGAAATAGCAGTAAAAAACAGCAGAAATTGCTATATTGCATGCTGCCATTAGGTAGCGCTATAACTGACACTGTATTGCGCTCTATGAAATCCTTCAGACATGGACTCTTAACACGCATGACGAATTTTAACCTGATCAGACATTGCATTGCTGAGTTATTAACCACTTCCTGTTCAAAGAAAAAGTTCGACTTTCGAGGACTGCCATTCGCGCATCGTAAAATGAAGTCAAAAAAGCTTCGCAATTTAACATCCCATATGCCTTGAGAGAATACTGAACAACTTTGAAGATGAACAGATGAATTCTCTAGGAGGAGTTCGTTAAAGTACAAAGCCTGAAACTGTGCTCAATTTCATACAATAGTAAAAAATAACCGACTTCCTGTCGGTTTTGGAAACTGAATCCTATTGACTTTTTTGTTGGTCCTGATCCCTTACATAAGTGTACTGATTTTCAAACATGTACTCGCAATACAGCCTGAAATACAAGTATAAAACAACAGAAAATGGTCTATTACATGTTGCCACTAGGTGGCGCTATAACTGTCACTGTATATCGCTATTTGGATTTGTTAAGATATTCACTCTTACCATACATAGCGAATTTGAACTGGATCGGACATTGCTTGGCCGAGTTATAACAACTTCCTGTTTACGACAAAATTTAGACTTTGGATGACCGCTGTGCGCACATAGTTTATCGAAGTCAAAAAAGCTTCGCAATTTAACATCCCATATGCCTTAAGATAGTGCTGAACGAGTTTTGAGACGAACAGATGAAATCTCTAGGAGGAGTTCGTTAAAGTACGACGTGAGCATAAATGGCCATTTTTAGAGGTTTTTGGGAAATAGCTGACTTCCTGTCAATTTTGGAAATGAGCTCCCATTTACTTATATTTAAGTTTTAGTACCCTACAGATGCGTGGCGAATTTCATTCGCCTACGACAAACTCATAGCGCATCATAAGCTACTACGCGTTAGGTGGCGCTCTAGAGTCATTTTACCACACCCGCTTTTCGAAACACAATTAGACGTAAATTTTCACCGGTTCTGATCTGTGTGCAAAAATCTAGGCGTTTTCACGCATGTTTAGGCCCTCAAAAGTGCCCGCAAAAACACGTTAGAAGAAAAAAAATAATAAT
>SRMA01004818.1:0-10507 GCA_007224835.1 Danionella cerebrum
GTTGTTTGTGTTCTCCACTCAGGCAGCGCCACAGCCGCAGCAGCGCTGGCAACCACGGGGAGGCCTCAAATCAGTGACGCAATAGGGGAATCCCACCCGTGCTTCCGGGTCAGCAAAGCAGCAGTGTCTATAACTAATTAGGGCAGACTTTTCAGGCTAGGTTTGTTGGCGGAGGCTCCTCTGAGCTCCGAGCAGAGGCTCTTTTGCACGCCAGTGAATGATTGATCGCTACGCCTGAAGCAGAGATTACAGGTGTGTTTACAGCCGAGACGCCGATCAGCACACGCAGCCACCGCGCAGAAAGCAATACTGTTGCGATCTAGCAATGATACGGTCGGGAAACAATCCTGGCACACGAAGCCGGCACCCATGGGAACACACGGAGGGATCGAAAATAGGAGTCCCTTTATATGGCAAATTGTGGAACGCCATTGGCTAGCGGTATTTAATTGAATAATCAGCGCCAAGCGAAATTCATCATACCACATTGAGAACTATGGATCAAACTAAACCTCTATAGTAAAGCGCATGATTTCAGATGATTTTATTCTCTTTCTGAGATGCCTTTTAACACAATAAAACTGCTCAAAATGATCGCTGGCATCACATGATCTGTATTTTGACATGGCACTTTTTGACGGAATATTTGCGCTTTTTCCGGTTCTTGAGGACTATGGATCAATCTACACTTCGGAAGTGTAGCGCATGATTTCAGATTATTTTATTCTCTCTCTAAGATGCCTTTTAACACAATAAAACTGCTCAAAATGATGCGCTGGCATCACATGATCTGTATTTGGACTTGGCACTTTGCCACAGAATATTTGCTCGTTTTCCCGGTTCTTGAGAACTATGGATAAACTAAACTTCTATAGTGTAGCATGATTTTAGATGATTTTATTCTCTTTCAGAAATGCCTTTTTGACACAATAAATCTGCTCAAAATGATGCGCTGGCATCACATGATCTGTATTTTGACATGGCACTTTTTGACGGAATATTTGCTCTTTTTCCGGTTCTTGAGAACTATGGATCAATCTACACTTAGGAAGTGTAGCGCATGATTTCAGATTATTTTATTCTCTTTCTGAGATGCTTTTTAACACAATAAAACTGCTCAAAATGATGCGCTGGCATCACATGATCTGTATTTGGACATGGCACTTTTTGGCGGAATAATTACTCTTTTTCCGGTTCTTGATGTGGCCGCGCCAGGCCAGCGCCGAACCAGCCCGGGGGCACAGATTTGTTGGTCTCCTGGTATCAGGAGGGATGAGTGTCAAAAATATATATATATATATATATATTTTGATGGAGAGTCCAGAATTTTAGCAAGTAGATTTAAACAATTTGACCAATAAACCAAAAGGCACACAGACCCATGAAGCCGGGTAAAAGTAAGGGCAGAAAGGCGTGGGTCAGAATTAGACAATTTTTATTAAATATGAAAATACTACTTAAAATGTACGGGCTAGGCTATTTAAAAGAGACTGAATGAGCTCTCGCTCTCGGGGCTGGTAGCGGGTGGAGCAGCCAGCAGCGGGGCCTTACTGGACGCCAACACCCACACTCACACCACCCACACAGCAATCCTCCCCCAGACGGGGAAACAGCACAAGACACCAAACCCTAAATCACTCGTGGTCACAGCACTCGCCACCCTAAGATTGACTCCACTGACCCGCTGCTCCACACGACACCAGCATCCTGTAAAAAGGCACAACTCGCGCGCGCGCACGCACGCACGCACGCGCGCACACACACACGCGCGCACACACACGCGCGCACACACACACAATTGTTTAGAAACAAATAATCCAGCACATAAGAGTTAACTATAATTGCATAAAAAAGAGGAATATCCACGTGGCAGAGGAGAGAAACCTTAGTCCACAGTTAGAGAGCACGTTGGTGAGGTTAGTTGCAGAACCACAGCTTGTAGAGCGGGTATAAGTTGTTTGTGTTCTCCACTCAGGCAGCGCCACACCCGCAGCAGCGCTGGCAACCACGGGGAAGCCTCAAATCAGTGACGCAATAGGGGAATCCCACCCGTGCTTCCGGGTCAGCAAAGCAGCAGTGTCTATAACCAATTAGGGCAGACTTTTCAGGCGAGGTTTGTTGGCGGAGGCTCCTCTGAGCTCCGAGCAGAGGCTCTTTTGCACGCCAGTGAATGATTGATCGCTACGCCTGGAGCAGAGATTACAGGTGTGTTTACAGCCGAGACGCCGATCAGCACACGCAGCCACCGCGCAGAAAGCAATACTGTGGCGATCTAGCAATGAGGCGGTCAGGAAACAATCCTGGCACACGAAGCCGGCACCCATGGGAACACACGGAGGGATCGAAAATAGGAGTCCCTTTATATGGCAAATTGTGGAACGCCATTGACTAGCGGTATTTAATTGAATAATCAGCGCCAAGCGAAATTCATCATACCACATTGAGAACTATGGATCAAACTAAACCTCTATAGTAAAGCGCATGATTTCAGATTATTTTATTCTCTTTCTGAGATGCCTTTTAACATAATAAAACTGCTCAAAATGATGCTCTGGCATCACATGATCTGTATTTTGACATGGCACTTTTTGACGGAATATTTGCCTTTTTTCCGGTTCTTGAGAACTATGGATCAATCTACACTTCGGAAGTGTAGCGCATGATTTCAGATTATTTTATTCTCTTTCTGGGATGCCTTTTAACACAATAAAACTGCTCAAAATGATGCGCTGGCATCACATGATCTGTATTTTGACATGGCACTTTTTAACGGAATATTTGCTCTTTTTCCGGTTCTTGAGAACTAAGGAACAATGTACACTTCGGAAGTGGAGCGCATGATTTCAGATTATTTTATTCTCTTTCTGAGATGCCTTTTAATACAATAAAACTGCTCAAAACGATGCGCTGGCATCACATGATCTGTATTTTGACATGGCACTTTTTGACGGAATATTTGCTCTTTTTTTCCGGTTCTTGAGAACTATGGATCAATCTACACTTCGGAAGTGTAGCGCATGATTTCAGATTATTCTATTCTCTGTCCGAGATGCCTTTTAACACAATAAAACTGCTCAAAATGATGCGCTGGCATCACATGATCTGTGTTTTGACATGGCACTTTTTGACGGAATATTTGCTCTTTTTCCGGTTCTTGAGAACTATGGATCAATCTACACTTCGGAAGTGGAGCGCATGATTTCAGATTATTTTATTCTCTTTCTGAGATGCCTTTTAACACAATAAATTGCTCAAAATGATGCGCTGGCATCACATGATCTGTATTTTGATATGGCACTTTTTGACGGAATATTTGCTCTGTTTCCGGTGCTTGAGAACTATGGATCAATCTACACTTCGGAAGTGTAGCGCATGATTTCAGATTATTTTATTCCCCTCCTGAGATGCCTTTTAACACAATAAAACTGCTCAAAATGATGCGCTGGCATCACATGATCTGTATTTTGACATGGCACTTTTTGACGGAATATCTGCTCTGTTTCCGGTTCTTGAGAACTATGGATCAATCTACACTTCGGAAGTGTAGCGCATGATTTCAGATTATTTTATTCTCTTTCTGAGATGCCTTTTAACACAATTAAACTGTTCAAAATGATGCGCTGGCATCACATGATCTGTATTTTGACATGGCACTTTTTGACGGAATATTTGTTTTTTTTCCGGTTCTTGAGAACTATGGATCAATCTACACTTCGGAAGTGTAGCGCATGATTTCAGATTATTTTATTCTCCTTCTGAGATGCCTTTTAACACAATAAACTGCTCAAAATGATGCGCTGGCATCACATGATCTGTATTTTGACATGGCACTTTTTGACGGATTATTTGCTCTTTTTCCGGTTCTTGAGAACTATGGATCAATGTACACTTCGGAAGTGTAGCGCATGATTTCAGATGATTTTATTCTCTCTCTAAGATGCCTTTTAACACAATAAAACTGCTCAAAATGATGCGCTGGCATCACATGATCTGTATTTGGACATGGCACTTTTTGACGGAATAATTACTCTTTTTCCGGTTCTTGATGTGGCCGCGCCAGGCCAGCGCCGAACCAGCCCGGGGGCACAGATTTGTTGGTCTCCTGGTATCAGGAGGGAGGAGTGTCAAATATATATATTTTTGACAAAGGAGAGTCCAGAATTTTAGCAAGTGGATTTAAACAACTTGACCAATAACCAAAAGGGCACGCAGACACGTAAAGCCGGGTAAAAGTAAGGGCAAGAGGCGGGGGTCAGAATTAGACAATTTTTATTAAATGTGAAAATACTAATTAAAAATGTACGTGCTAGGCTATTTAAAAGAGAGACTGAATGAGCTCTCGCTCTCGGGACTGGTAGCGGGTGGAGCAGCCGGCAGCAGGGCCTTACTAGACGCCAACGCCCACACTCACACAGCAATCCTCCCCCGGACGGGAAAACAGCACAAGACACCAAACCCCAAAATCACTCGTGGTCACAGCACTCGCCACCCTAAGATTGGCTCCACTGACCCGCTGCTCCACGCGACACCAGCACCCTGTAAAAAAAGGCACAACTCACACACACACACACACGCGCGCGCGCACACAATTGCTTAAAAACAAATAATCCAGCACATAAGAGTTCACTATAATTGTATAAAAACGGAATATCCAGGTGGGCAGGGTAGAGAAACCTTAGTCCACAGTTAGAAAGCACGCTGGAGAGGTTAGTCCTGAGTTGCAGAACCACAGCTTGTAGAGCGGGTATAAGTTGTTTGTGTTCTCCACTCAGGCAGCGCCACAGCCGCAGCAGCGCTGGCAACCACGGGGAAGCCTCAAATCAGTGACGCAATAGGGGAATCCCACCCGTGCTTCCGGGTCAGCAAAGCAGCAGTGTCTATAACTAATTAGGGCAGACTTTTCAGGCGAGGTTTGTTGGCGGAGGCTCCTCTGAGCTCCGAGCAGAGGCTCTTTTGCACGCCAGTGAATGATTGATCGCTACGCCTGAAGCAGAGATTACAGGTGTGTTTACAGCCGAGACGCCGAGCAGCACACGCAGCCACCGCGCAGAAAGCAATACTGTGGCGATCTAGCAATGATGCGGTCAGGAAACAATCCTGGCACACGAAGCCGGCACCCATGGGAACACACGGAGGGATCGAAAATAGGAGTCCCTTTATCTGGCAAATTGTGGAACGCCATTGGCTAGCGGTATTTAATTGAATAATCAGCGCCAAGCGAAATTCATCATACCACATTGAGAACTATGGATCAAACTAAACCCCTATAGTAAAGCGCATGATTTCAGATTATTTTATTCTCTTTCTGAGATGCCTTTTAACACAATAAAACTGCTCAAAATGATGCGCTGGCATCACATGATCTGTATTTTGACATGGCACTTTTTGACGGAATATTTGCTCTTTTTCCGGTTCTTGAGAACTATGGATCAAACTTAACATCTAAAGTGTAGCGCATGATTTCAGATGATTTTATTCTCTTTCTGAGATGCCTTTAACACAATAAAACTGCTCAAAATGATGCGCTGGCATCACATGATCTGTATTTTGACATTGCACTTTTTGACGGAATTATTGCTCTTTTTCCGGTGCTTGAGAACTAAGGATCAATGTACACTTCAGAAGTGTAGCGCATGATTTCAGATTATTTTATTCTCTTTCTGAGATGCCTTTTAACCCAACACAACTGCTCAAAATGATGCGCTGGCATCACATGATCTGTATTTTGACATGGCACTTTTTGACGGAATATTTGCTCTTTTTCCGGTTCTTGAGAACTATGGATCAATCTACACTTCGGAAGTGTAGCGCATGATTTCAGATTATTTTATTCACTTTCTGAGATGCCTTTTGACAAAATTAAACTGCTCAAAATGATGCGCTGGCATCACATGATCTGTATTTGGACATGGCACTTTTTAACGGAATATTTGCTCTTTTTCCGGTTCTTGAGAACTATGGATCAATCTACACTTCGGAAGTGTAGCGCATGATTTCAGATTATTTTATTCTCTTTCTGAAATGCCTTTTGACAAAATAAAACTGCTCAAAATGATGCGCTGGCATCATATGATCTGTATTTGGACATGGCACTTTTTAACGGAATATTTGCTCGTTTTCCCGGTTCTTGAGAACTATGGATAAACTAAACTTCTATAGTGTAGCGCATGATTTCAGATTATTTTATTCTCTTTCTGAGATGCCTTTTTTACACAATAAAACTGCTCAAAATGATGCGCTGGCATCACATGATCTGTATTTTGACATGGCACTTTTTGACGGAATATTTGCTCTGTTTCCGGTTGTTGAGAACTATGGATCAATCTACACTTCGGAAGTGTAGCGCATGATTTCAGATTATTTTATTCTCTTTCTGAGATGCCTTTTAACACAATAAACTACTCAAAATGATGCGCTGGCATCACATGATCTGTATTTTGACATGGCACTTTTTGACGGAATATTTGCTCTTTTTCCGGCTCCTGAGAACTATGGATCAATCTACACTTCGGAAGTGTAGCGCATGATTTCAGATTATTTTATTCTCTTTCTGAGATGCCTTTTAACACAATAAAACTGCTCAAAATGATGCGCTTGAATCACATGATCTGTATTTTGACATGGCACTTTTTGACGGAATATTTGCTCTTTTTCCGGTTCTTGAGAACTATGATCAATCTACACTTCGGAAGTGTAGCGCATGATTTCAGATTATTTTATTCTCTTTCTGAGATGCCTTTTACCACAATAAAACTGCTCAAAATGATGCGCTGGCATCACATGATCTGTATTTGGACATGGCACTTTTTGACGGGATATTTGCTCTTTTTCCGGTTCTTGAGAATTATGGATCAATCTACACTTCGGAAGTGTAGCGCATGATTTCAGATTATGTTATTCTCTTTCTGAGATGCCTTTTCACACAATAAAACTGCTCAAAATGATGCGCTGGCATCACATGATCTGTATTTTGACATGGCACTTTTTGACGGAATATTTGCTCTTTTTCCGGTTCTTGAGAACTATGGATCAATCTACACTTCGGAAGTGTAGCGCATGAGTTCAGATTATTTTATTTTCTTTCTGAGATGCCTTTTAACACAATAAAACTGCTCAAAATGATGCGCTGGCATCACATGATCTGTATTTGGACATGGCACTTTTTGACGGAATAATTACTCTTTTTCCGGTTCTTGAGAACTATGGATCAAACTAAACATCTATAGTGTAGCGCATGATTTCAGATAATTTTATTCTCTTTCTGAGATGCCTTTTAACACAATAAAACTGCTCAAAATGATGCGCTGGCATCACATGATCTGTATTTGGACATGGCACTTTTTGACGGAATAATTACTCTTTTTCCGGTTCTTGATGTGGCCGCGCCAGGCCAGCGCCGAACCAGCCCGGGGCACAGATTTGTTGGTCTCCTGGTATCAGGAGGGAGGAGTGTCAAATATATATATTTTTGACAAAGGGGAGTCCAGAATTTTAGCAAGTGGATTTAAACAATTTGACCAATAAACCAAAAGGGCACGCAGACACGTGAAGCCGGGTAAAAGTAAGGGCAAGAGGCGGGGATCAGAATTAGACAATTTTTATTAAATGTGAAAATACTAATTAAAAATGTACGTGCTAGGCTATTTAAAAGAGAGACTGAATGAGCTCTCGCTCTCGGGACTGGTAGCGGGTGGAGCAGCCGGCAGCAGGGCCTTACTAGACGCCAACGCCCACACTCACACAGCAATCCTCCCCCGGACGGGAAAACAGCACAAGACCCCAAACCCCAAAATCACTCGTGGTCACAGCACTCGCCACCCTAAGATTGGCTCCACTGACCCGCTGCTCCACGCGACACCAGCACCCTGTAAAAAAAAAGGCACAACTCACACACACACACACACGCGCACACAATTGCTTAAAAAACAAATAATCCAGCACATAAGAGTTCACTATAATTGTATAAAAACGGAAAATCCATGTGGGCAGGGAAGAGAAACCTTAGTCCACAGTTAGAAAGCACGTTGGAGAGGTTAGTCCTGAGTTGCAGAACCACAGCTGGTAGAGCGGGTATAAGTTGTTTGTGTTCTCCACTCAGGCAGCGCCACAGCCGCAGCAGCGCTGGCAACCACGGGGAAGCCTCAAATCAGTGACGCAATAGGGGAATCCCACCCGTGCTTCCGGGTCAGCAAAGCAGCAGTGTCTATAACTAATTAGGGCAGACTTTTCAGGCTAGGTTTGTTGGCGGAGGCTCCTCTGAGCTCCGAGCAGAGGCTCTTTTGCACGCCAGTGAATGATTGATCGCCACGCCTGAAGCAGAGATTACAGGTGTGTTTACAGCCGAGACGCCGATCAGCACACGCCGCCACCGCGCAGAAAGCAATACTGTTGCGATCTAGCAATGATACGGTCGGGAAACGATCCTGGCACACGAAGCCGGCACCCATGGGAACACACGGAGGGATCGAAAATAGGAGTCCCTTTATATGGCAAATTGTGGAACGCCATTGGCTAGCGGTATTTAATTGAATAATCAGCGCCAAGCGAAATTCATCATACCACATTGAGAACTATGGATCAAACTAAACCTCTATAGTAAAGCGCATGATTTCAGATGATTTTATTCTCTCTCTAAGATGCCTTTTAACACAATAAAACTGCTCAAAATGATGCGCTGGCATCACATGATCTGTATTTTGACATGGCACTTTTTGACGGAATATTTGCTCTTTTTCCGGTTCTTGAGAACTATGGATCAATCTACACTTCGGAAGTGTAGCGCATGATTTCAGATTATTTTATTCTCTTTCTGAGATGCCTTTTAACACAATAAAACTGCTCAAAATGATGCGCTGGCATCACATGATCTGTATTTGGACATGGCACTTTTTAAAGAAATATTTGCTCTGTTTCCGGTGCTTGAGAACTAAGGATCAATGTACACTTCAGAAGTGGAGCGCATGATTTCAGATGATTTTATTCTCTTTCTGAGATGCCTTTTGACAAAATTAAACTGCTCAAAATGATGCGCTGGCATCACATGATCTGTATTTTGACATGGCACTTTTTGACGGAATATTTGCTCTTTTTCCGGTTCTTGAGAACTATGGATCAATCTACACTTCGGAAGTGTAGCGCATGATTTCAGATTATTTTATTCACTTTCTGAAATGCCTTTTGACACAATAAAACTGGTCAAAATGATGCGCTGGCATCACATGATCTGTATTTGGACTTGGCACTTTGCCACGGAATATTTGCTCGTTTTCCCGGTTCTTGAGAACTATGGATAAACTAAACTTCTATAGTGTAGCGCATGATTTCAGATGATTTTATTCTCTTTCTGAGATGCCTTTTAACACAATAAAACTGCTCAAAATGATGCGCTGGCATCACATGATCTGTATTTTGACATTGCACTTTTTGACGGAATATTTGCTCGGTTTCCAGGTTCTTGAGAACTATGGATCAAACTAAACATCTATTGTGCAGCGCATGATTTCAGATTATTTTTTTTTTTTCTCTAAGATGCCTTTTAACACAATAAAACTGCTCAAAATGATGCGCTGGCATCACATGATCTGTATTTTGACATGGCACTTTTTAACGGAATATTTGCTCTGTTTCCGGTGCTTGAGAACTAAGGATCAATGTACACTTCGGAAGTGTAGCCCATGATTTCAGATGATTTTATTCTCTTTGAGATGCCTTTTGACAAAATAAAACTGCTCAAAATGATGCGCTGGCATCACATGATCTGTATTTGGACATGGCACTTTTTAACGGAATATTTGCTCTTTTTCCGGTTCTTGAGAACTATGGATCAATCTACACTTCGGAAGTGTAGCGATGATTTCAGATTATTTTATTTTCTTTCTGAGATGCCTTTTAACACAATAAAACTGCTCAAAATGATGCGCTGGCATCACATGATCTGTATTTGGACATGGCACTTTTTGACGGAATATTTGCTCGTTTTCCCGGTTCTTGAGAACTATGGATAAACTAAACTTCTATAGTGTAGCGCATGATTTTTAGATGTGTTTATTCTTTTTCTGAGATGCCTTTTAACACAATAAAACTGCTCAAAATTATGCGCTGGCATCACATGATCTGTATTTTGACATGGCACTTTTTGACGGAATATTTGCTCGTTTTCCCGGTGCTTGAGAACTATGGATCAAACTAAACTTCTATAGTGTAGCATGATTTTAGATGATTTTATTCTCTTTCTGAAATGCCTTTTTGACACAATAAATCTGCTCAAAATGATGCGCTGGCATCACATGATCTGTATTTGGACATGGCACTTTTTGACGGAATATTTGCTCTTTTTCCGGTTCTTGAGAACTATGGATCAAACTAAACCTCTATAGTAAAGCGCATGATTTCAGATGAGTTTATTCTCTTTCTGAGATGCCTTTTAACACAATAAAACTGCTCAAAATGATGCGCTGGCATCACATGATCTGTATTTTGACATAGCACTTTGCCACGGAATATTTGC
>SRMA01004819.1:0-15351 GCA_007224835.1 Danionella cerebrum
AAGTCATTTAGACCAACTCCCGTGTCTCTCTCATTTTCCTAAGCTGAGATAGAGATGTGTCAATTTGGTTGCTATGGTAACCAGTATGGTTGCTATGGAGGCGCAAGTGACATTATATAATGTTCCCTGTGTGACTACAAGTCATTTAGACCAACTCCCGTGTCTCTCTCATTTTCCTAAACGGAGATAGAGATGTGTCAATTTGGTTGCTATGGTAACCAGTATGGTTGCTATGGAGGGGTCAGTGACATTATATGATGTTCCCTGTGTGACTACAAGTCATTTAGACCAACTCCAGTGTCTCTGTCGTTTTCCAAATCTGAGATAAAAATGTGTCAACTGGGTTGCTATGGTAATCAGCATGGTTGCTATGGAGGGTCAGGTACCTCAATGAATGTTCCCGGGGTCGCTACTAGTGAAACAAACTCACCCCCATGTCTCTAGCATTTTCCTAAGCTGAGATAGAGATGTGTCTACTGGGTTGCTATGGTAACCAGTATGGTTGCTATGGAGGGTCAGGTACCTCAATGAATGTTCCCGGGGTCGCTATTAGTGAAACAAACTCACCCCCATGTCTTTAGCATTTTCCTAAGCTGAGATAGAGATGTGTCAACTGGGTTGCTATGGTAACCAGTATGGTTGCTATGGAGGGTCAGGTATCTCAATGAATGTTCCCGGGGTCGATATTAGTGAAACAAACTCACCCCCATGTCTCTAGCATTTTCCTAAGCTGAGATAGAGATGTGTCAATTGGGTTGCTATGGTAACCAGTATGGTTGCTATGAAGGGGTCAGTGACATTATATAATGTTCCCTTTGTGACTACAAGTCAATTAGACCAACTCCTGTGTCTCTAGCATTTTCCTAGGCTGAGATAGAGATTTGCCATATTGGTTGCT
This sequence comes from Danionella cerebrum, assembly GCA_007224835.1. Classification (NCBI taxonomy): domain Eukaryota; kingdom Metazoa; phylum Chordata; class Actinopteri; order Cypriniformes; family Danionidae; genus Danionella; species Danionella cerebrum. The sequence goes on from SRMA01004819.1 coordinate 899, forward strand.
ATGGTAAATTATTTGGTTGCTATGGAGGGGTAAGTGACATTATATAATGTTCCCTTTCTGACTACAAGTCATTTAAACCAACTCCCATGTCTCTCTCATTTTCCTAAGCTGAGATAGAGATGTGTCAATTTGGTTGCTATGGTAACCAGTATGGTTGCTATGGAGGGGCCAGTGACATTATATAAGGTTCCCTGTGTTACCACAAGTCATTTAGACCAACTCCCGTGTCTCTCTCATTTTCCTAAGCTGAGATAGAGATGTGTCAATTGGGTTGCTATGGTAACCAGCATGGTTGCTATGGAGAGGGTCATTGACATTATATAAGGTTCCCTGTTTGACTACAAGTCAATTAGACCAACTCCTGTGTCTCTAGCATTTTCCTAGGCTGAGACAAAGATTATCCGGTTTGGTTGCTATGGTAAATAATCTGGTTGCTATGGATGAGTTGGTGACATCATGTTGTAATTTACATTCAACTTAGATCAATATAAAACAACTCCCATGTTTCTACGATTTTCCACTTAGAAGATATTTGACATTCAAAAATGATGTTGAAAAGTGGGCGTGGCTTGATGAATTTATGTTAAATCATAAGCAATGATTGGCTGGATTAGTTATATGCATCCTTAATGTTGCTATGAATCTCAATTGTGAACCAATTACAAAAGCTCTTTTACAATTGGATCATATGGGAATCAATTGCCCCATTGAAATGAATGGCAGCAATGCATCTCTATGGCCCATTGTGAGTCTATGGGAAGGCTAAGCCAATCAAATTTCGTTATTCAAATTAATTGATTAACAGCTGCCTCCAACTGCCACTTTTCGAATCGAGGAGACATTTCTCAGATGTTGACCATGCCTCAAACAAATAAACATTACAGAAGAACCGTAAGACATATCGAGATGATTCTTTCTTTGTGAGAAGCAGAAGGCCTCAATAAAGATTATGATGTAAATTTTGTAACAATATGTGGAAAATTCTAGGAGTTATGGCGAGTTAGAAAAAGCCTTAATTTAAAACTTTGGAGCATCATTTTCTGGGTGAAATGTATTGATCTTAATGGAGCAATTTTCTTCCCTCGTTAAGGTTTAGCCCTCCTAGTTTAAAAACCGTAGGTCCTATGAAAGAAACAACTGCATCTTTGGAAAGAGGACAAATTTCTCTACTACTTTAATAATAATTATGTGTATAAAGGGTAAAGTTTAGTTTAGGAGAGAGGAATAGATTAAGAAGTTTGAGATGTGGAAAATTAGAGTGGAAGCTAGAGTGGAGCAGAATTAGGTCAAAATCCAAATTCTTCATAAAACTTAAACTGTTATTTATAAAAATCTGTAACAGATATGAAAAAGCTGAAAACATATTTTAAAAGCTGAAAATTTGTTGAATTGTTTAAAATTTGAATGATTGCTCTAGCTGAAAGTATGCTGAAGTTATGAAGGTTGAAAAAAAAGCTGAAGATTGAAAGAGAGTTGAAGTGTTTCCCATTCATTTCAAAGGGAAAAATATTTTAAATAAAATTAAATTTTATAAAAAGTATAAAAGTTTGAAAAGTGATATGTAATAGCAACCTAGTCTGAAAAAAGCTGAACATTTTAAAGTTTGAATGGTGTTTCTAGTGCAAAGTATGCTGAAGTAGTTGGCTTCTAAAAAAAGGGGGGGAATAAAAATAATAATAAAAATAACTAGAAAGTGCATTTCCTAGCGGAAAATGCGTGTGAATGCAGAGAGCTGAAAGAGAATGCTTAAAATTGCTGAATTCCTTGGCTGAACGATGAAACATTAGAAAGTTAAGTGTCATAAGTTGAAAGTTGAAGCTAAAAAGTGAAACATTGTAATTTGAAAAGTGTCAAAATTTGAAAGCTGAAGCTGAAACATTGTAAAGTTGAAATATGTAAAGTTGAAAGTGGAAGCTTAATGTTAAAATATTAGAAAGTTGAAAGTGTCAAAAGTTGAAAGTGGAAGCTGAAAGGTGAAACATTGTAAAGTTGAAAATATCAAAAGTTGAAAGTGGAGGCTGAAAGGTGAAACATTTTAAAGTTGAAAACGTATCAAGTTGAAAGGTGAAGCATTGTAAAGTTGAAAGTGTCAAAAATAGAAAGTGGAAGCTGAAGGTGAAACTTTTGAAAGTTTAAAGTGTCAAAAGTTTAAAGTGGAAGCTGAAAGTTATAATATAAGTAAGTTGAAATTCTGTCTAGCATTTTCCTAACCTAAGATAAAGATATGGCAATTGCGAAAAAAAAAAAAAAAGTCTGGTCGCTCAGGACAGGTCATTTAAATAATAGATTGTTCCCAGTGTCACTATGAGTGAAACAAAACAACCCCCATGTCTCTAGCATTTTCCAAAGCTGATATAGGGATATGCCAATTTGGTTGCTATGGTAACCAGTATGGTTGCTATGGAGGGGTCAGTGACATTATATAATGTTCCCTGTGTGACTACAAGTCATTTACACCCACTCCCGTGTCTCTCTCATTTTACTAAGCTGAGATAGAGATGTGTCATTTTGGTTGCTATGGTAACCAGTATGGTTGCTATGGAGGAGTCAGTGACATTATATAATGTTTCCTGTGTGACTACAAGTCATTTAGACCCACTCCAGTGTCTCTCTCATTTTACTAAGCTGAGATACAGATGTGTCATTTTGGTTGCTGTGGTAACCAGTATGGTTGCTATGGAGGAGTCAGTGACATTATATAATGTTCCCTGTGTGACTACAAGTCATTTAGACCAACTCCTGTGTCTCTCTCAATTTCCTACGCTGAGATAGAGATGTGTCAATTTGGTTGCTATGGTAACCAGTATGGTTGCTATGGAGGGGACAGTGACATTATATAATGTTCCCAGTGTTAATACAAGTCATTTAGACCAACTCCCGTGTCTCTAGCATTTTCCTAAGCTGAGATAGAGATGTGTCAATTTGGTTGCTATGGTAACCAGTATGGTTGCTATGGAGGGGTAAGTGACATTATATAATGTTCCCTGTGTGACTACAAGTCATTTAGACCAACTCCTGTGTCTCTCTCATTTTCCTAAGCTGAGATAGAGATGTGTCAATTTGGTTGCTATGGTAACCAGTATGGTTGCTATGGAGGGGTCAGTGACATTATATGATGTTCCCTGTGTGACTACAAGTCATTTAGACCAACTCCTGTGTCTCTGTCGTTTTCCAAATCTGAGATAAAAATGTGTCAACTGGGTTGCTATGGTAACCAGTATGGTTGCTATGGAGGGTAAGGTACCTCAATGAATGTTCCCGGGGTCGCTATTAGTGAAACAAACTCACCCCCATGTCTCTAGCATTTTCCTAAGCTGAAATAGAGATGTGTCAATCAGGTTGCTATGGTAACCATTATGGTTGCTATGGAGGGGTCATTGACATTTTATAATGTTCCCTGTGTGACTATAAGTCAATTAGACCAACTCCTGTGTTTCTAGAATTTTCCTGGGCTGAGATAGAGATGCGTCAATTGGGTTGCTATGGTTACCATTATGGTTGCTATGGAGGGGTCATTGACATTATATAATGTTCCCTGTGTGACTATAAGTCAATTAGACCAACTCCTGTGTCTCTAGCATTTTCCTGGGCTGAGATAGAGATGTGTCAATTGGGTTGCTATGGAAATTAATCTGGTTGCTATGGATGAATTGGTGACATCATGTTCTAATCTACATTCACCTTAGATCAATATAAAACAACTCCCATGTTTCTACGATGTTCCACTTAGAAGATATTTGACATTCAAAAATGATGTTGAAAAGTGGGCGTGGCTTGTTGAATTAATGTTAAATCATAAGCATTGATTGGCTGGATTAGTTATATGCATCCTTAATGTTGCTATGACTCTCCATTGTGAACCAATTACAAAAGCTATTTTACAATAGTATCATATGGGAATCAAGTGCCCCATTGAAATGAAAGGCAGCAATGCATCTCTATGGCCCATTGTGAGTCTATGGGAAGGCTAAGCCAATCAAATTTCGTTATTCAAATTAGTTGATTAACAGCTGGCTCCAACTGCCACTTTTTGAATCGAGGAGACATTTCTCAGATGTTGACTATGCCTCAAACAAATAAAGATTACAGAAGAACTGTAAGACATATCGAGATGATTCTTTCTTTGTGAGAAGCAGAAGGCCTCAATGAAGATTATGATGTAAAATTTTTAACGATATGTGGAAAAATCTAGGAGTTATGGCGAGTTAGAAAAAGCCTTAATTTAAAACTTTGGAGCATACTTTTCTGGATGAAACGCATTGATCTTAATGGAGCAATTTGCTTCCCTCGTTAAGGTTTAGCCCTCCTAGTTTAAAAACCGTAGGTCATATGAAAGAAACAACTGCATCTTTGGAAAGAGGACAAATTTCTCTACTACTTTAATATAAATTTTGTGCATAAAGGGTAAAGTTTAGTTTAGGAGAGAGGAATTGATAAAGAAGTTTGAGATGTGGAAAATTAGAGTGGAAGCTAGAGTGGAGCAGAATTAGGTCAAAATCCAAATTCTTCATTAAACTTAAACTGTGATTTATAAAATTCTGTAAAAGATATGAAAAAGCTGAAAACATCTTTTAAAAGCTGAAAATGAGTTGAATTGTTTAAAATTTGAATGATTGCTCTAGCTGAAAGTATGCTGAAGTTATGAAGGTTGAAAAAAAGCTGAAGATTGAAAGAGAGTTGAAGTGTTTCCCATTCATTTCAATGGGAAAAATATTTTAAATAAAGTTAAATTTTATAAAAAGTATAAAAGTTTGAAAAGTGATATGTAATAGCAACCTAGTCTGAAAAAAGCTGAACATTTTAAAGTTTGAATGGTGTTTCTAGTGCAAAGTATGCTGAAGTAGTTGGCTTTTCAAAAAAGGGGGGGGAATAAAAATAATAAAAAAAATAATAACTAGAAAGTGCATTTCCTAGCGGAAAATGCGTGTGAATGCAGAGAGCTGAAAGAGAATGCTTAAAATTGCTGAATTCCTTGGCTGAAAGGTAAAACATTAGAAAGTTAAAGTGTCAAAAGTTGAAAGTTCAAGCTAAAAGGTGAAACATTATAAAGTTGAGAATGTCAAAAGTTGAAAGCTAAAGCTGAAACATTGTAAAGTTGAAATATGTAAAGTTGAAAGTGGAAGCTGAATGTTAAAATATTAGAAAGTTGAAAGTGTCAAAAGTTGAAAGTGGAAGCTGAAAGGTGAAACTTTGTAAAGTTGAAAATATCAAAAGTTGAAAGTGGAGGCTGAAAGGTGAAACATTTTAAAGTTGAAAACGTATAAAGTGGAAAGGTGAAGCATTGTAAAGTTGAAAGTGTCAAAAATAGAAAGTGGAAGCTGAAGGTGAAACTTTTGAAAGTTTAAAGTGTCAAAAGTTTAAAGTGGAAGCTGAAAGTTATAAGTAAGTTGAAATTCTGTCTAGCATTTTCCTAACCTAAGATAAAGATATGGCAATTGCGTTGCTGTGGTAAAAAGTCTGGTCGCTCAGGACAGGTCATTTAAATAATAGATTGTTCCCAGTGTCACTATGAGTGAAACAAAACAACCCCCATGTCTCTAGCATTTTCCAAAGCTGATATAGGGATATGCCAATTTGGTTGCTATGGTAACCAGTATGGTTGTTATGGAGGGGTCAGTGACATTATATAATGTTCCCTGTGTGACTACAAGTCATTTAGACCAACTCCCGTGTCTCCCTCATTTTCCTAAGCTGAGATAGAGATGTGTCAATTTTGTTGCTATGGTAACCAGTATGGTTGCTATGGAGGGGTCAGTGACATTATATAATGTTCCCTGTGTGACTACAAGTCATTTAGACCAACTCCCATGTCTCTCTCATTTTCCAAAGCAGAAATAAAGATGTCTCAATTTGGTTGCTATGGTAACCAGTACGGTTGCTATGGAGGATCAGTGACATTATATAGTGTTCCCTGTGTTACTACAAGTCATTTAGACCAACTCCCGTGTTTCTAGCATTTTCCTAAGCTGAGATAGAGATGTGTCAATTTGGTTGCTATGGTAACCAGTATGGTTGCTATGGAGGGGTCAGTGACATTATATAATGTTCCCTGTGTGACTACAAGTCATTTAGACCAACGCCCGTGTCTCCCTCATTTTCCTAAGCTGAGATAGAGATGTGTCAATTTGGTTGCCATGGTAACCAGTATGGTTGCTATGGAGGGATCAGTGACATTATATAATGTTCCCTGTGTGACTTCAAGTCATTCAGACCAACTCCCGTGTCTCTCTCATTTTCCAAAGTTGAGATAGAGATGTGTCAATTTGGTTGCTATGGTAACCAGTATGGTTGCTATGGAGGGGTAAGTGACATTATATATTGTTCCCTGTGTGACTACAAGTCATTTAGACCAACTCCCGTGTCTCTCTCATTTCCCTAAACTGAGATAGAGATGTGTCAATTTGGTTGCTATGGTAACCAGTATGGTTGCTATGTAGGGGTCAGTGACATTTAAATTCCCTGTGTGACTACAAGTCATTTAGAGCAACTCCTGTGTCTTCCTCATTTTCCTAAGCTGAGATAGAGATGTGTCAATTTGGTTGCTATGGTAACCAGTATGGTTGCTATGGAGGGGTCATTGACATTATATAATGTTCTCTGTGTGACTATAAGTCAATTAGACCAACTCCTGTGTCTCTAGCATTTTCCTGGGCTGAGATAGAGATGTGTCAATTGGGTTGCTATGGAAATTATTCTGGTTGCTATGGATGAGTTGGTGACATCATGTTGTAATCTACATTCAACTTAGATCAATATAAAACAACTCCCATGTTTTTACGATGTTCCACTTAGAAGATATTTGACATTCAAAAATGATGTTGAAAAGTGGGCGTGGCTAGGTGAATTTATGTTAAATCATAAGCAATGATTGGCTGGATTAGTTATATGGATCCTTAATGTTGCTTTGAATCTCCATTGTGAACCAATTACAAAAGCACTTTTACAAAAGGATCATATGGGAATCAATTGCCCCATTGAAATGAATGGCAGCAATGCATCTCTATGGCCCATTGTGAGTCTATGGGAAGGCTAAGCCAATCAAATTTTGGTATTTAAATTAGTTACTGTAATTAGTCAGCTGCCTCCAACTGCCACTTTTCGAATCGAGGAGACATTTCTCAGATTTTGACCATGCCTCAAACAATTAAACATTACAGAAGAACCGTATAACATATCGAGATGATTCTTTCTTTGTGAGAAGCAGAAGGCCTGAATGAAGATTATGGTGTAAAATTTTTTTAGATATGTGGAAAATTCTATTAGTTATGGCGAGTTAGAAAATGCCTTAATTTCAAACATTCAAGCATTATTTTCTGGGTGAAATGCATTGATCTCAATGGAGCAATTTGCTTCCCTCGTTAAGGTTTAGCCCTCCTAGTTTAAAAACCTTAGGTCATATCAAATTAACAACTGCATTTTCAAAAAGAGGACAAATTTCTCTACTACTTTAATATAAAATTTGTCCATAAAGGGTAAAGTTTAGTTTAGGAGAGAGGAATATATCAAGAAGTTTGAGATGTGAAAAATTAGAGTGGAAGCTAGAGTGGAGCAGAATTAGGTTAAAATCCTAATTCTTCATCAAACTTAAACTGTGATTTATAAAAATCTGTAAAAGATATGTAAAAGCTGAAAAGAGCTTTTAAAAGCTGAAAATGTGTTGAATTGTTTAAAATTTGAATGATTGCTCTAGCTGAAAGTATGCTGAAGTTATGAAGGTTGAAAAAAAGCTGAAGATTTAAAGAGATTTGAAGAGTCTCCCCATTCATTTCAATGGGAAAAAATATTTTAAATAAAGTTAAATTTTATAAAAAGTATAAAAGATATCAAAAAGCTGAATACAAGCAACCTAAAGCAAAAAAAGCTGAACGTTTTGACGTTTGAATGGTGTTTCTAGAGCAAAGTATGCGGAAGGAGTAGGCTCCAACAAAAAGGGGGGAATAAGAATAATAACTAGAAAGTGCATTTCCTAGCGGAAAATGCGTGTGAATGCAGAGAGCTGAAAGAAAATGCTTAAAATTGCTGAATTCCTTGGCTGAACCGTGAAACATTAGAAAGTTAAAAGTGTCAAAATTTAAAAGTTGAAGCTAAAAGGTGAAACATTGTAAATTGAAAAGTGTCAAAAGTTGAAAGCTGAAGCTGAAACGTTGTAAAGTTGAAATATAAAAAGTTGAAAGTGGAAGCTGAAGGTTGAAACATTAGAAAGTTGAAAGTGTTGAAAATAAAAAGTGTGAGCTGAAAGGTAAAACATTAGAAAGTTAAAGTGTCAAAAGTTGAAAGTTGAAGCTAAAAGGTGAAACATTATAAAGCTGAAAATGTCAAAAGTTGAAAGCTGAAGCTGAAACATTGTAAAGTTGAAATATGTAAAGTTGAAAGTGGAAGCTGAAGGGTAAAATATTAGACAGCTGAAAAAGTGTCAAAAGTTGAAAGTGTCATAAGTTGAAAGTGGAAGCTGAAATGTGAAACATTAGAAAGTAAAAAGTGTCAAATTAATAGTGGAAGCTGAAAGGTAAAACATTAGAAAGTTAAAATTGTCAAATTTGAAAGTGGAAGCTGAAACGTGAAACTTAAAAACAAATGTGACACATTGTAAAGTTGAAAATGTCAATCAATTCGGTTGCTATTGTAATAAGTAGGGTTTCTATGGAGGGGTCACAGACATAATATATTGTTATCTGTGTGACTACGAATAATTAAACCTACCCTAATGTCTCTTGCACTTCGCTAAGCTGAGTTAGAGATATGTCAATTGGGTTGCTATGGTAACACGTCTGGTTGCTATGGAGGGGTCAGTAACATCATATAATGTTCTTTGAGTGACTACAGGTAAATTACAACAACCCCTGTGTCTCTAGCATTTTCCTAAGCTGAGAAAAGATGTGCCAACTGGGTTGCTATGGTAACCAGTATTGTTGCTATGGAGGGGTCATTGACATAATATAATGTTTCATGTGTCACTATGAGTAAAACAAACCAAACCCTGTGTCCCTAGCATTTTTCTAAGCTGAGATAGAGATATGTCAATTTGGTTGCTATGGTAACCATTTGGTTGCTATGGAGGGGTCAGTGACATTATATAGTGTTCCCTGTGTTACTACAAGTCATTTAGACCAACTCCCGTGTCTTTAGCATTTTCCTAAGCTGAGATAGAGATGTGTCAACTGGGTTGCTATGGTAACCAGTATGGTTGCTATGGAGGGTCAGGTACCCAATGAATGTTCCCGGGGTCGATATTAGTGAAACAAACTCACCCCCATGTCTCTAGCATTTTCCTAAGCTGAGATAGAGATGTGTCAATTTGGTTGCTATGGTAACCAGTATGGTTGCTATGTAGGGGTCAGTGATATTATATAATGTTCCCTGTGTGACTACAAGTCATTTAGACCAACTCCTGTGTCTCTAGCATTTTCCTAGGCTGAGATAGAGATTTGCCATATTGGTTGCTATGGTAAATTATTTGGTTGCTATGGAGGGGTAAGTGATATTATATAATGTTCCCTTTCTGACTACAAGTCATTTAAACCAACTCCCATGTCTCTCTCATTTTCCTAAGCTGAGATAGACATGTGTCAATTTGGTTGCTATGGTAACCAGTATGGTTGCTATGGAGGGGTCAGTGACATTATTTAATGTTCCGTGTGTAACTAAAAGTCATTTAGACTAACTCCCGTGTCTCTCACATTTTTCTAAGCTGAGATAGAGATGTGTCAATTGGGTTGCTATGGTAACCAGTATGGTTGCTACGGAGGGGTCATTGACATTATATAAGGTTTCTTGTTTGACTACAAGTCAATTAGACCAACTCCTGTGTCTCTAGCATTTTCCTAGGCTGAGATAAAGATTATCTGGTTTGGTTGCTATGGTAAATAATCTGGTTGCTATGGATGAGTTAGTGACATCATGTTGTAATCTACATTCAACCTAGATCAATATAAAACAACTCCCATGTTTCTGCGATGTTCCACTTAGAAATTTGACATTCAAAAATTATGTTGAAAAGTGGGCGTGGCTTGATGAATTAATGTTAAATTATAAGCAATGATTGGCTGGATTAGTTATATGTATCCTTAATGTTGCTTTGAATCTCCATTGTGAACCAATTACAAAAGCTCTTTTACAATTGGATCATATGGGAATCAATTGCCCCATTGAAATGAATGGCAGCAATGCATCTCTATGGCCCATTGTGAGTCTATGGGAAGGCTAAGCCAATTAAATTTCGTTATTCAAATTAGTTGATTAACAGCTGCCTCCAACTGCCACTTTTCGAATCGAGGAGACATTTCTCAGATGTTGACCATGCCTCAAACAAATAAACATTACAGAAGAACCGTAAGACATATCGAGATGATTCTTTTTTTGTGAGAAGCAGAAGGCCTCAATGAAGATTATGATGTAAATTTTTTAACAATATGTGGAAAATTCTAGGTGTTATGGCGAGTTATTAAAAGCCTTTATTTAAAACTTTGGAGCATCATTTTCTGGGTGAAATGTATTGATCTTAATGGAGCAATTTTCTTCCCTCGTTAAGGTTTAGCCCTCCTAGTTTAAAAACCGTAGGTCATATGAAAAAACAACTGCATCTTTGGAAAGAGGACAAATTTCTCTACTACTTTAATATAAATTTTGTGCATAAAGGGTAAAGTTTAGTTTAGGAGAGAGGAATTGATGAAGAAGTTTGAGATGTGAAAATTAGAGTGGAAGCTAGAGTGGAGCAGAATTAGGTCAAAATCCAAATTCTTCATTAAACTTAAACTGTGATTTATAAAAATCTGTAAAAGATATGAAAAAGCTGAAAACATATTTTAAAAGCTGAAAATGTGTTGAATTGTTTAAAATTTGAATGATTGCTCTAGCTGAAAGTATGCTGAAGATATGAAGGTTGAAAAAAAGCTGAAGATTAAAAGAGATTTGAAGTGTTTCCCATTCATTTCAATGGGAAAAATATTTTAAATAAAGTTAAATTTTATAAAAAGTATAAAAGATATCAAAAAGCTGTATACGAGCAACCTAGTCTGAAAAAAGCTGAACATTTTAAAGTTTGAATGGTGTTTCTAGGCCAAAGGATGCTGAAGTAGTTGACTTATAAAAAAAGGGGGGGAATAAAAATAACTAGAAAGTGCATTTCCTAGCGGAAAATGCGTGTGAATGCAGAGAGCTGGAAGAGAATGCTTAAAATTGCTGAATTCCTTGGCTGAACGGTGAAACATTAGAGAGTTAAAAGTGTCAAAAGTTGAAAGTTGAAGCTAAAAGGTGAAACACTGTAATTTGAAAAGTGTCAAAATTTGAAAGCTGAAGCTGAAACATTGTGAAGTTGAAATATGTAAAGTTGAAAGTGGAAGCTGAATGTTAAAATATTAGAAAGTTAAAGTGTCAAAAGTTGAAAGTGGAAGCTGAAAGGTGAAACATTGTAAAGTTGAAAATATCAAAAGTTGAAAGTGGAGGCTGAAGGTGAAACATTTTAAAGTTGAAAACGTATAAAGTTGAAAGGTGAAGCATTGTAAAGTTGAAAGTGTCAAAAATAGAAAGTGGAAGCTGAAGGTGAAACTTTGAAAGTTTAAAGTGTCAAAAGTTTAAAGTGGAAGCTGAAAGTTATAATATAAGTAAGTTGAAATTCTGTCTAGCATTTTCCTAACCTAAGATAAAGATATGGCAATTGCGTTGCTGTGGTAAAAAGTCTGGTCGCTCAGGACAGGTCATTTAAATAATAGATTGTTCCCAGTGTCACTATGAGTAAAACAAAACAACCCCAATGTCTCTAGCATTTTCCAAAGCTGATATAGGGATATGCCAATTTGGTTGCTATGGTAACCAGTATGGTTGCTATGGAGGAGTCAGTGACATTATAAAATGTTCCCTGTGTGACTACAAGTCATTTAGACCCACTCCCGTGTCTCTCTCATTTTAGTAAGCTGAGATAGAGATGTGTCATTTTGGTTGCTATGGTAACCAGTATGGTTGCTATGGAGGAGTCAGTGAATTTATATAATGTTCCCTGTGTGACTACAAGTCATTTAGACCCACTCCCGTGTCTCTCTCATTTTACTAAGCTGAGATAGAGATGTGTCATTTTGGTTGCTATGGTAACCAGTATGGTTGCTATGGAGGAGTCAGTGACATTATATAATGTTCCCTGTGTGACTGCAAGTCATTTAGACCAACTCCCGTGTCTCTCTCATTTTCCTAAGCGGAGATAGAGATGTGTCAATTTGGTTGCTATGGTAACCAGTATGGTTGCTATGGAGGGGTAAGTGACATTATATAATGTTCCCTGTGTGACTACAAGTCATTTAGACCAACTCCCGTGTCTCTCTGATTTTCCTAAACTGAGATAGAGATGTGTCAACTGGGTTGCTATGGTAACCAGTATGGTTGCTATGGAGGGTCAGTGACATTATATAATGTTCCCTGTGTGACTACAAGTCATTTAGACCAACTCCAGTGTCTCTGTCGTTTTCCAAATCTGAGATAAAAATGTGTCAACTGGGTTGCTATGGTAACCAGTATGGTTGCTATGGAGGGTCAGGTACCTCAATGAATGTTCCCGGGGTCGCTACTAGTAAAACAAACTCACCCCCATGTCTCTAGCATTTTCCTAAGCTGAGATAGATATGTGTCAACTGGGTTGCTATGGTAACCAGTATGGTTGCTATGGAGGGTCAGGTACCTCAATGAATTTTCCCTTGGTCGCTACTAGTGAAACAAACTCACCCCATGTCTCTAGCATTTTCCTAAGCTGAGATAGAGATGTGTCAACTGGGTTGCTATGGTAACCAGTATGGTTGCTATGGAGGGTCAGGTACCTCAATGAATGTTCCCGGGGTCGCTATTAGTGAAACAAGCTCACCCCCATGTCTCTAGCATTTTCCTAAGCTGAGATAGATATGTGTCAATCAGGTTGCTATGGTTACCATTATGGTTGCTATGGAGGGGTCAGTGACATTATATAATGTTCCCTGTGTGACTACAAGTCATTTAGACCCACTCCTGTGTCTCTCTCATTTTACTAAGCTGAGATAGAGATGTGTCATTTTGGTTGCTATGGTAACCAGTATGGTTGCTATGGATGAATTGGTGACATCATGTTCTAATCTACATTCAACTTAGATCAATATAAAACAACTCCCATGTCTCTACGATGTTCCACTTAGAAGATATTTGACATTCAAAATGATGTTGAAAAGTGGGCGTGGCTTGTTGAATTAATGTTAAATCATAAGCATTGATTGGCTGGATTAGTTATATGCATCCTTAATGTTGCTATGAATCTCCATTGTGAACCAATTACAAAAGCTCTTTTACAATGGGATCATATGGGAATCAATTGCCCCATTGAAATGAATGGCAGCAATGCATCTCTATGGCCCATTGTGAGTCTTTGGGAAGGCTAAGCCAATCAAATTTCGTTATTCAACTTAGTTGATTAACAGCTGGCTCCCACTGCCACTTTTCGAATCGAGGAGACATTTCTCAGATGTTGACCATGCCTCAAACAAATAAACATTACAGAAGAACCGTGAGACATATCGAGATGATTCTTTCTTTGTGAGAAGCAGAAGGCCTCAATGAAGATTATGATGTAAAATTTTTAGCGATATGTGGAAAAATCTAGGAGTTATGGCGAGTTAGAAAAAGCCTTAATTTAAAACTTTGGAGCATACTTTTCTGGGTGAAATGCAATGATGTTAATGGAGCAATTTGCTTCCCTCGTTAAGGTTTAGCCCTCCTAGTTTAAAAACCGTAGGTCTTATGAAAAAAACAACTGCATCTTTGGAAAGAGGACAAATTTCTCTACTACTTTAATATAATTTTTGTGCATAAAGGGTAAAGTTGAGTTTAGGAGAGTGGAATTGATGAAGAAGTTTGAGATGTGAAAAATTAGAGTGGAAGCTAGAGTGGAGCAGAATTAGGTCAAAATCAAAATTCTTCATTAAACTTAAACTGTGATTTATAAAAATCTGTAAAAGATATGAAAAGCTGAAAACATATTTTAAAAGCTGAAAATGTGTTGAATTGTTTAAAATTTGAATGATTGCTCTAGCTGAAAGTATGCTGAAGATATGAAGGTTGAAAAAAAGCTGAAGATTGAAAGAGATTTGAAGTGTTTCCCATTCATTTCAATGGGAAAAATATTTTAAATAAAGTTAAATTTTATAAAAAGTATAAAAGTTTGAAAAGTGATATGTAATAGCAACCTAGTCTGAAAAAAGCTGAACATTTTAAAGTTTGAATGGTGTTTCTAGGCAAAAGGATGCTGAAGTAGTTGACTTATAAAAAAGGGGGGGGAATAAAAATAATAATAATAAATACGTAGGATAACAATAGTGTGAATGCCTCTGCATTCACACTAATAATAATAAATACGTAGGATAACAATAGTGTGAATGCCTCTGCATTCACACTAATAATAAATGCGTAGGATAACAATAGTGTGAATGCCTCTGCATTCACACTAA
>SRMA01004823.1:0-16230 GCA_007224835.1 Danionella cerebrum
CTTTTCCACACTCCCCGTCACACTGGACTGTTGACCCCAAATACCTAAACTCCTGCACCTTCTTGACCTCAGCCCCTGTAACCTCACTGTTCTATTTCCCTCCCTCTCGTTCAAACACATGTATTCTGTCTTGCTGCGACTTTCATTCCTCTTCTTTCTAGAGCTGACCTCCAACTTTCAGGTTTTCCTCCACCTGCTCTCTGCTCTCACTACAAATCACAATGTCATCTGCAAACATCATTGTCCACGGAGATTCCTGCCTGACTTCATCTGTCAACCTGTCCATCACCATAGCAAATAAGAAAGGGCTCAAAGCTGATCCTTGATGTAGCCCCACCTCCACCTTAAACTCCTCTGTCTGACCTACAGCACATCTCACTGCTGTCTTACTTCTCTCATACATATCCTGAACTACTCTGGCGTACTTCTCTGCCACTCCTGACCTCCTCATACAGGACCATAGCTCTTCTCTTGGCACCCTGTCATACGCTTTTTCTAAATCCACAAAGACGCAGTGAAGCTCCTTCTGACCATCTCTGTGCTTCTCCATTAACAATCTCAGAGCAAAAATTTTTATCAGTAGTGCTCTTCCTGGGCATGAAGCCATACTGCTGCTCACAAATATCCACTTCTCTTCTTAACCTAGCTTCCACTACTCTTTCCCAAAGTTTCATTGTGTGGCTCATCAACTTTATGCCTCTGTAGTTGTTACAACTCTGCACATCACCCTTGTTCTTAAAGATTGGTACTAGGACACTTCTCCTCCATTCCTCAGGCATCTTCTCACTCTCTAAATCCTGTTGAATAACCTAGACAGGAACTCCACTGCTGTCTCTCCTAGACACTTCCACACCTCCACTGGTATGTCATCTGGACCAACAGCCTTTCCACTCTTCATTCTCCCCAGAGCCTTCCTCACCTCATCCTTTCTAATCTTTTCAACTTCCTGCTCTACAGTATTCACCTCTCCCTCCCTTCTTTCCCTTTCATTCTCCTCATTCATCAACTCCTCAAAATACTCCTTCCATCTTCTCAGCACACTCTCCTCACTTGTTAGCACCTTTCCATCTCTATCTTTAATCACCCTTATCTGTTGTACATCTTTCCCATCTCTGTCTCTCTGTCTCGCTAATCTATACAATTCCTTCTCGCCTTCCCTAGTGTCTAACCTGGCATACAACTCATCATATGCTTTCTGTTTGGCCTTTGCCACCTCCCTCTTCACTCTGCGCTGTGATTTCTTGTAGTCCTGTCTACTTTCTTCAGTCCTTTCAATGTCCCACTTCTTTTTAGCTAGCCTCTTCCTCTGGATGATGTCCTGTACTTCCTCATTCCACCACCATGTTTCCTTAGCTTCTTTCCTCCTTCCAGCTGACACACCTAGCACCGTTCTCCCTGTCTCCCTGATCAACTCTGCTGTAGTTTCCCAGTCATCTGGAAGCTCTTCCTGGCCACCCAAAGCCTGTCTCAGCTTCTGTCTGAATTCTTCACAATCTTCTTCCTTTTCAACTTCCACCACTTTGTCTTCTTTTCAATCCTCTTCTTCCTGACCACCAGAAACATCCTACACATCACCATCCGATGCTGTCTGGCTACACTCTCTCCTACCACTACTTTACAGTCTCTGATCTCTCTCAGGTTGGCTCGTCTACAAAGGATGTAGTCTACCTGCGTACTCCTCCCTCCACTCTTGTAGGTAACTCTATGTTCCTCCCTCTTCTGGAAATAAGTATTAACTACAGCCATTTCCATCCTCTTGTCAAAGTCCACCACCATCTGTCCTTCTAGGTTCCTTTCCTTAACACCGAACCTGCCCATCACCTCCTCATCACCTCTGTTGCCCTCGCCAACATGCCCGTTGAAATCTGCTCCCACTACTACTCTCTCCCCTCTGGGAACACTCTCAATCACCTCATCCAGCTCACTCCAAAATCTCTCCTTCTCTTCCAACTTACAGCCTACTTGTGGAGCATAACCACTCACTACATTCAATATCACCACTTCAATTTCTAACTTCAAACTGATCACCCTGTCTGACACTCTTTTTCACCTCTAAAACATTCCTCACAAACTCCTCCTTCAGGATCACTCCTACCCCATTTCTCTTCCTATCCACACCATAGTAAAAAGTTTGTATCCCCCTCCAATACTACGCGCTTTGCTACCCTTCCACCTGGTCTCCTGCACGCACAGAATCTCTCCCTTCCTTCTCTCCATCATGTCCGCCAGCTCCCTACCCTTCCCTGTCATTGTACCAGCGTTAAGAGTCCCTATTCTTAGATCTATACTCCTGCCTTTCCTCTTCTCTTTCTGTCGACGAATCCTTCTCCCTCCTCTCCTTCTTCGACAAACAGTAGTCCAATTTCCACCGGCACCCTGTAAGTCAGCAGCACCGGAGGCGGTCGTTGTTAACCCGGGCCTCGACCGATCCGGTATGAAAATCGATTTGGTGACTCGCATATTTGGTTTTTGGCATTTTTTTTTACGCCGGATGCCCTTCCTGACGCAACCCTCTCTATTTATCCGGGCTTGGGACCGGCACAGAAGTCACTGGCTTGCAACCCCTGTGGCTAGATTATTATTTTATGTAGTTATAAGTACATTTTAAGAAACCTTTTTTTAAATTTGGTTTCTTGATGAGAGGCTTGATAACTGCTAACTTGAAAGGTTTAGGGACATGACCGAGGTATAGCGAGGAGTTAATGATATTAAGAATAGGCTCTCCAGCTGCAAGTAACACATCTTTTAGCAGTTCGGTGGGAATAGGATCTAACACACATGTTGTGGATTTGGTTTTATTTATAAGGCCGTGCAGCTCTTCCTGTCCTATACTTGTAAAACACTGTAATTGTAACTGAGTAATTTCAGGTGAGACTGGAACACAGGATGCTGTCAGAGATTGGACGTCAGAAATTGTGTTTCTTATATTTTCAATTCTTTCAGTGAAGAAATTCATAAAGTCTTCACTACTAAACTAGATGGAATACTCTTTACAGATAACGGATTTGTTGTTAGTGTAGCCACTGTGTTAAAAAGGAACCTGCGATTGTTCTGATTGTTTTCTATCAGTTTGCTCAGGTGCTGAACCCTCGCAGCCTTTAGTGCCTGTCTGTAACTGAGCATACTGTCTCTGTATGCAAGTCTGAAAACCTCTAGTTTAGTATTTCTCCATTTCCTCTCTATAATGCGGGTTTCTCTCTTGAGGGCACGAGTATGGCTATTATACCATGGTGCAGGTATTATTTCTCTAACCTTTTTTAACCTGATGTCTAATGTGCTAGCGAGGGAGGTGCCCATCATGTTAGTTAATTCGTCTTGATCGTTCGGATTCCGGGGATAGTGGTTAGACAAATAGACAGATTGGGCAGGTTACTTATGAATCTGTCCTTAGTTGATGGAACAATAGTCCTACGGAGTCTATAACGTGGTGACACGCGACTAATCTGCTCTACTGGTAATGTGAACATGACGAGATAATGGACTGTAAAATCATCAGACTGAGGAATAATGTTCATATCACTGACGTCTAATCCGTGGGATATTATTAAATCTAATGTGTGATTAAGACGATGAGGTGGTCTGCAAATGTTTTGTTGAACCCCACATGAATTTAGTAGGTCTATAAATGACAGTCCAAGGGCATCACCTGGTTCATCTCCATGAATATTAAAATCTCCCACAAGCAGTAATTTATCGAAAGTGACCAAGAGATCGGAGAGAAATTGAGCCAAAACCGTTACTCACCCCTGGCCTTCTCTCTCTCTCTCTTTCTCTCTCTCTGCGGTTTTTGGAGCGCGTGCGCCCTCAGGTGGCGAACCTCTGAAAAGAAAAAAAACACAAATACACACCATGAATCTTTTGATGTTGTTAAGCGTCGAGTTAACCACGAGCTTCATATAAAAGACAAAAGCATTTCTTAGGCGAGTCAAACATGGACACATCAAATCTAAACAAGCGTTTAACAGTCTGGCGTGACGAGCGTGACGACGCGACCTATAGGATTGAACTCATTTGCATAGGTCGCTGTTTGAGACAAACCTTGAATCCACTCCGTCGAGACAAGTTAACCAATGACCCGAGAGCTGCCGTCGACCGAGAACTGCACGCTGCTCGCGAACAGAGTGTTGGGGAAGACCGTGAAAAATTCTGGTCACCGTCAACCGAAACGCTCTGCGTGTTGGACCACATATATAAGACTCGCGAAGTCTCAGCTGCTTGGGAGCGGGAAACTGCTCACCGATGTGTTTGAAGTCTAGGTGGATTGCGGTGAGGGAGGAGGAAGGGATCCTGCCTTTTTTTTTCTTTCTTTCCTTCTCTTTTTTTTCTCCTTCCTTCTGCACGGCTTCATATTTGACAGCGTTAAATAAAATAAAAACGTATTTAAAATAAAGAGATAAGCAGCATTAGAACAACAACAACAACCATCACTATAATAATAATTCACTCATTCATTGTTTTTTAAACACCCTTCCAGCTCTTAGAGCATGGATGCGGATTAAAGGCTGGAACATTTTGGAGTGGCCATCGCAGTCACCAGACTTAAATCCGATTGAGAACCTCTGGTGGGACTTAAAAAAAGCAGTTGCAGCGCGCAAGCCTAAGAATGTGACTGAACTGGAGGCTTCTGCCCATGAAGAATGGGCGAAGTTACATGTAGATCTCTGCAAGACACTTGTGTCAAGCTATGCTTCACGTTTAAAAGCTGTTATAACTGGACGGGGTTGTTGTACTAAGTACTAAGATTGAATGTCACTTGGGGGTTGAATAAAACTAATAATGATGTGAGCACAGAAAAGACATTTGTAGTTATTTCATTATAAAAGTTATGTTATATTTGTCTGAGTTACAAGTGCCTCTTTGATTTAATTGTAAACAAGATGACTGAAATAATCAAAATCAATGTCAAACTGGCCAAAACACTCAATTTCAGTGGGGGGTAGAATAATTCTGAACACAACTGTAAATATCAGAATGCACTAACAATGGTTTTTCCATTATTCATTCTCAACTCAACTTCATTTATAGAGCACTTTAAAATCAACCCAGTTGGCCAAAGTGCTGTCCACAAATACTAAAGCATATAAAACACATGAAGATAAAAAACAATAAAAACATAGTAAAGACATAACACAGTAAAAGTCAGCATCTCAGACTGAGTTAAAAGCCAGGGAGAAAAAGTATGTTTTCAAAGAGGATTTAAAAGCTACAAGAGAGTCAGCCTGCCTAATGTGCAGGGGCAGACTGTTCCATAGTCTGGGGGCAGCAACTGCAAAAGCACGATCACCTCTGGATTTCCTCTTTGTTTGTGGGACTCTTAAAAGAGACTGATCTGCCGACCTTAGAGGGTGTGAGGGAATGTATGGCTGAAGCAGGTGGGACAAATACTGTGGGGCGAGGCCATTAAGACATTTAAAAACAAATAAAAGAATTTTAAAATCAATCCCAAAATGCACCGGTAGCCAATGCATAGAAGCTAAAATAGGAGTGATGTGCTCAAATTTTTTGGTACCTGTTAAAAGTCGGGCTGCAGCATTTTGAATTAATTGCATACGAGACAGCAGCTTCTGGCTGAGCCCAACATAAAGTGCATTACATTAATCAAGTCTACATGAGATAAAAGCATGGATTAAAATCTCAAAGTGATGTCTTGATAAAAATGGCTTGACTTTGGCTAGTTGTCGTAAATGATAAAAACTGGACTTGACAATTGATTTGATCTGCACATCGAATTTCAGATCACTGTCCATTTTTCCCCCCAGATTTCGTCCTTGTTCAACAATAAAGTCATCTCAACTAAACACCAATACATATTTAAATGCATGAACCCACATTGATAACCTTTTTCTCTTCCATGATTAGAAAACTTCCCATATCTACACAATCTTAATTCACCACAAACCAACTGTCAATTCAAACCACACATTATCTACAACAATTTCATCAAAGCTATAACTAAAAAATCTCTTTTTACAAAAATGACATTAAAACCCTGGTGTACAAATTATGTGCCATTTAGAACCCATTAAAACCGTCTTAATAAATTAGCAACTCACATCAAAGACTGTTGCTAAATAGACCATTATAATCAGGTGGAAATGATGACCCGAAGAAATTACATAGGTGTAAAGATTTTTTTTTATTTCATGGATCCATAAAGAAGTCAACTAAGTACTTTTTTCCCTCCTTTAACAAACTTTTTTAATTAAAACCACAGTTTGGAGTATCCATCCTCGCCTCGAACTTGTATAATATACAAAGGCTTCTCAGTCGGAAACCCACAACTGCAAATAAGAAACAGAAAAAATATTTTTAATATAAAATGAACAAACACAGACCAACTCACTTTAATCAACTCTCGGTATGCTTAATGAAAAAAAAAACCCTCGCAAAAAACGTCCCCGAAAACTTCCGTCAACCGTGACGTCATGCGCGTTCACACAGAGAGGGGAGTCAGAATCTGCCGCGGAGTCGAAAAATGGCACAACACCGCCATCAACAGGATGGTTCTCAGTGGTTTTGAAGTTTTGTTCATAAATTAGATTTGGAAAGGAGTGACTGGTAAAGAATAGTTTGAAATCTAGCTCACGGTAAACGCTGAGAAAATCTCTGAAAGGAATGAGAACTAATAGAACTGAACAGACACAGTTATTAATGCATTTGATAAATCATACATTTAGTATCTACAAAAACATGGAGTCATGAAATCACATTTCATCATTTCATCAACAGAAATCATGCGCTACACTTCCAAAGTTTAGTTTGATCCATAGTTCTTAAGAACGGGGAAACGAGCAAATATTCCGTGGCAAAGTGCTAAGTCCAAATACAGATCATGTGATGCCAGCGCATCATTTTGAGCAGTTTTATTGTGTTAAAAGGCATCTCCGAAAGAGAATAAAATAATCTGAAATCATGCGCTACACTTCCGAAGTGTAGATTGATCCATAGTTCTCAAGAACCGGAAAAAGAGCAAATATTCCGTTAAAAAGTGCCATGTCAAAATACAGATCATGTGATGCCAGCGCATCATTTTGAGCAGTTTTATTGTGTTAAAGGCATCTCAGAAAGAGAATAAAATAATCTGAAATCATGCGCTACACTTCCGAAGTGTAGATTGATCCATAGTTCTCAAGAACCGGAAAAAGAGCAAATATTCCGTCAAAAAGTGCCATGTCAAAATACAGATCATGTGATGCCAGCGCATCATTTTGAGCAGTTTTATTGTGTTAAAGGCATCTCAGAGAAGAGAATAAAATAATCTGAAATCATGCGCTACACTTCCGAAGTGTAGATTGATCCATAGTTCTCAAGAACCGGAAAAAGAGCAAATATTCCGTCAAAAAGTGCCATGTCAAAATACAGATCATGTGATGCCAGCGCATCATTTTGAGCAGTTTTATTGTGTTAAAAGGCATCTCAGAAAGAGAATAAAATAATCTGAAATCATGCGCTACACTTCCGAAGTGTAGATTGATCCATAGTTCTCAAGAACCGGAAAAAGAGCAAATATTCCGTCAAAAAGTGCCATGTCAAAATACAGATCATGTGATGCCAGCGCATCATTTTGAGCAGTTTTATTGTGTTAAAAGGCATCTCAGAAAGAGAATAAAATAATCTGAAATCATGCGCTACACTTCCGAAGTGTAGATTGATCCATAGTTCTCAAGAACCAGAAAAAGAGCAAATATTCCGTCAAAAAGTGCCATGTCAAAATACAGATCATGTGATGCCAGCGCATCATTTTGAGCAGTTTTATTGTGTTAAAAGGCATCTCAGAAAGAGAATAAAATAATCTGAAAATCATGCGCTACACTTCCGAAGTGTAGATTGATCCATAGTTCTCAAGAACCGGAAAAAGAGCAAATATTCCGTCAAAAAGTGCCATGTCAAATACAGATCATGTGATGCCAGCGCATCATTTTGAGCAGTTTTATTGTGTTAAAAGGCATCTCAGAAAGGGAATAAATAATCTGAAATCATGCGCTACACTTCCGAAGTGTAGATTGATCCATAGTTCTCAAGAACCGGAAAAAAAGCAAATATTCCGTCAAAAAGTGCCATGTCAAAATACAGATCATGTGATGCCGCGCATCATTTTGAGCAGTTTTATTGTGTTAAAAGGCATCTCAGAAAGAGAATAAAATAATCTGAAATCATCGCTACACTTCCGAAGTGTAGATTGATCCATAGTTCTCAAGAACCGGAAAAAGAGCAAATATTCGTTAAAAAGTGCCATGTCAAAATACAGATCATGTGATGCCAGCGCATCATTTTGAGCAGTTTTATTGTGTTAAAAAACATCTCAGAAAGAGAATAAAATAATCTGAAATCATGCGCTACACTTCCGAAGTGTAGATTGATCCATAGTTCTCAAGAACCGGAAAAAGAGCAAATATTCCGTCAAAAAGTGCCATGTAAAAATACAGATCATGTGATGCCAGAGCATCATTTTGAGCAGTTTTATTGTGTTAAAAGGCATCTCAGAAAGAGAATAAAATAATCTGAAATCATGCGCTACACTTCGAAGTGTAGATTGATCCATAGTTCTCAAGAACCGGAAAAAGAGCAAATATTCCGTCAACGAGTGCCATGTCAAAATACAGATCATGTGATGCCAGCGCATCATTTTGAGCAGTTTTATTGTGTTAAAAGGCATCTCAGAAAGAGAATAAAATAATCTGAAATCATAAGCTACACTTCCGAAGTGTAGATTGATCCATAGTTCTCAAGAACCGGAAAAAGAGCAAATATTCCGTCAAAAAGTGCCATGTCAAAATACAGATCATGTGATGCCAGCGCATCATTTTGAGCAGTTTTGTGTTAAAAAGGCATCTCAGAAAGAGAATAAAATAATCTGAAATCATGCGCTACACTTCCGAAGTGTAGTTTGATCCATAGTTCTCAAAAACCGGAAAAAGAGCAAATATTCCGTCAAAAAGTGCCATGTCAAAATAAAAGATCATGTGATGCCAGCGCATCATTTTGAGCAGTTTTATTGTGTTAAAAGGCATCTCAGAAAGAGAATAAATAATCTGAAATCATGCGCTACACTTCCGAAGTGTAGATTGATCCATAGTTCTCAAGAACCGGAAAAAGAGCAAATATTCCGTCAAGAAGTGCCATGTCGAAATACAGATCATGTGATGCCAGCGCATCATTTTGAGCAGTTTTATTGTGTTAAAAGGCATCTCAGAAAGAGAATAAAATAATCTGAAATCATGCGCTACACTTCCGAAGTGCAGATTGATCCATAGTTCACAAGAACCGGAAAAAGAGCAAATATTCCGTCAAAAAGTGCCATGTCAAAATACAGAACATGTGATGCCAGCGCATCATTTTGAGCAGTTTTATTGTGTTAAAAGGCATCTCAGAAAGAGAATAAAAATAATCTGAAATCATGCGCTACACTTCCGAAGTGTAGATTGATCCATAGTTCTCAAGAACGGGAAAAAGAGCAAATATTCCGTCAAAAAGTGCCATGTCAAAATACAGATCATGTGATGCAGGTGCATCATTTTGAGCAGTTTTATTGTGTTAAAAGGCATCTTAGAGAGAGAATAAAATAATCTGAAATCATGCGCTACACTTCCGAAGTGTAGATTGATCCATAGTTCTCAAGAACCAGGAAAAGAGCAAATATTCCGTCAAAAAGTGCCATGTCAAAATACAGATCATGTGATGCCAGCGCATCATTTTGAGCAGTTTTATTGTGTTAAAAGGCATCTCAGAAAGAGAATAAAAAAATAATCTGAAATCATGCGCTACACTTCCGAAGTATAGATTGATCCATAGTTCTCAAGAACCGGAAAAAGAGCAAATATTCCGTTAAAAAGTGCCATGTCAAAATACAGATCATGTGATGCCAGCGCATCATTTTGAGCAGTTTTATTGTGTTTAAAGGCATCTCAGAAAGAGAATAAAATAATCTGAAATCATGCGCTACGCTTCCGAAGTGTAGATTGATCCATAGTTCTCAAGAACCGGAAAAAGAGCAAATATTCCGTCAAAAAGTGCCATGTCGAAATACAGATCATGTGATGCCGGCGCATCATTTTGAGCAGTTTTATTGTGTTAAAAGGCATCTCAGAAAGAGAATAAAATAATCTGAAATCATGCGCTACACTTCCGAAGTATAGATTGATCCATAGTTCTCAAGAACCGGAAAAAGAGCAAATATTCCGTTAAAAGTGCCATGTCAAAATACAGATCATGTGATGCCAGCGCATCATTTTGAGCAGTTTTATTGTGTTTAAAAGGCATCTCAGAAAGAGAATAAAATAATCTGAAATCATGCGCTACACTTCCGAAGTGTAGAATTGATCCATAGTTCTCAAGAACCGGAAAAAGAGCAAATATTCCGTCAAAAAGTGCCATGTCAAAATACAGATCATGTGATGCCAGCGCGTCATTTTGAGCAGTTTATTGTGTTAAAAGGCATCTCAGAAAGAGAATAAAATAATCTGAAATCATGCGCTGCACTTCCGAAGTGTAGATTGGTCCATAGTTCTCAAGAACCGGAAAAAGAGCAAATATTCCGTCAAAAAGTGCCATGTCAAAATAGAGATCATGTGATGCCAGCGCATCATTTTGAGCAGTTTTATTGTGTTAAAGGGCATCTCAGGAAGAGAATAAAATAATCTGAAATCATGCGCTACACTTCCGAAGTGTAGATTGATCCATAGTTCTCAAGAACCGGGAAAAAAGCAAATATTCCGTCAAAAAGTGCCATGTCAAAATACAGATCATGTGATGCCAGCGCATCATTTTGAGCAGTTTATTGTGTTAAAAGGCATCTCAGAAAGAGAATAAAAAAAATCTGAAATCATGCGCTACACTTCCGAAGTGTAGATTGATCCATAGTTCTCAAGAACCGGAAAAAGAGCAAATATTCCGTTAAAAAGTGCCATGTCAAAATACAGGTCATGTGATGCCAGCGCATCATTTTGAGCAGTTTTATTGTGTTAAGGCATCTCAGAAAGAGAATAAAATAATCTGAAATCATGCGCTACACTTCCGAAGTGTAGATTGATCCATAGTTCTCAAGAACCGGAAAAAGAGCAAATATTCCGTCAAAAAGTGCCATGTCAAAATACGAATCATGTGATGCCAGCGCATCATTTTGAGCAGTTTTATTGTGTTAAAAGGCATCTCAGAAAGAGAATAAAATAATCTGAAATCATGCGCTACACTTCCGAAGTGTAGATTGATCCATAGTTCTCAAGAACAGGAAAAAGAGCAAATGTTCCGTCAAAAAGTGCCATGTCAAAATACAGATCATGTGATGCCAGCGCATCATTTTGAACAGTTTTATTGTGTTAAAAGGCATCTCAGAAAGAGAATAAAATAATTTGAAATCATGCGCTACACTTCCGAAGTGTAGATTGATCCATAGTTCTCAAGAACCGGAAAAAGAGCAAATATTCCGTCAAAAAGTGCCATGTCAAAATACAGATCATGTGATGCAGCGCATCATTTTGAGCAGTTTTATTGTGTTAAAAGGCATCTCAGAAAGAGAACAAAATAATCTGAAATCATGCGCTACACTTCCGAAGTGTAGATTGATCCATAGTTCTCAAGAACCGGAAAAAGAGCAATTATTCCGTCAAAAAAGTGCCATGTCAAAATACAGATCATGTGATGCCAGCGCATCATTTGAGCAGTTTTATTGTGTTAAAAGGCATCTCAGAAAGAGAATAAAATAATCTGAAATCATGCGCTACACTTCCGAAGTGTAGATTGATCCATAGTTCTCAAGAACCGGAAAAAAGGCAAATATTCCGTCAAAAAGTGCCATGTCAAAATACAGATCATGTGATGCCAGCGCATCATTTTGAGCAGTTTTATTGTGTTAAAAGGCATCTCAGAGAAAGAATAAAATAATCTGAAATCATGCGCTACACTTCCGAAGTGTAGATTGATCCATAGTTCTCAAGAACCGGAAAAAGAGCAAATATTCCGTTAAAAAGTGCCATGTCAAAATACAGATCATGTGATGCCAGCGCATCATTTTGAGCAGTTTTATTGTGTTAAAGAGCATCTCAGAAAGAGAATAAAATAATCTGAAATCATGCGCTACACTTCCGAAGTGTAGATTGATCCATAGTTCTCAAGAACCGGAAAAAGAGCAAATACTCCGGTAAAAAGTGCCATGTCAAAATACAGATCATGTGATGCCAGCGCATCATTTTGAGCAGTTTTATTGTGTTAAAGGCATCTCAGAAAGAGAATAAAATAATCTGAAATCATGCGCTACAGTTCTGAAGTGTAGATTGATCCATAGTTCTCAAGAACCGGAAAAAGAGCAAATATTCCGTCAAAAAGTGCCATGTCAAAATACAGATCATGTGATGCTGGCGCATCATTTTGAGCAGTTTTATTGTGTTAAAAGGCATCTCAGAAAGAGAATAAAATAATCTGAAATCATGCGCTACACTTCCGAAGTGTAGATTGATCATAGTTCTCAAGAACCGGAAAAAGAGCAAATATTCCGTTAAAAAGTGCCATGTCAAAATACAGATCATGTGATGCCAGCGCATCATTTTGAGCAGTTTTATTGTGTTAAGAGCCATCTCAGAAAGAGAATAAAATAATCTGAAATCATGCGCTACACTTCCGAAGTGTAGATTGATCCATAGTTCTCCATAACCGGAAAAAGAGCAAATATTCCGTCAAAAAGTGCCATGTCAAAATACAGATCATGTGATGCCAAGCGCATCATTTTGAGCAGTTTTATTGTGTTAAAAGGCATCTCAGAAAGAGAATAAAATAATCTGAAATCATGCGCTACACTTCCGAAGTGTAGATTGATCCATAGTTCTCAAGAACCGGAAAAAAAGAGCAAATATTCCGTTAAAAAGTGCCATGTCAAAATACAGATCATGTGATGTCAGCGCATCACTTTGAGCAGTTTTATTGTGTTAAAAGGCATCTCAGAAAGAGAATAAAATAATCTGAAGTCGTGCGCTACACTTCCGAAGTGTAGATTGATCCATAGTTCTCAAGAACCGGAAAAAGAGCAAATATTCCGTCACAAAGTGCCATGTCAAAATACAGATCATGTGATGCCAGCGCATCATTTTGAGCAGTTTTATTGTGTTAAAAGCATCTCAGAAAGAGAATAAAATAATCTGAAATCATGCGCTACACTTCCGAAGTGTAGATTGAATCATAGTTCTCAAGAACCGGAAAAAGAGCAAATATTCCGTCAAAAAGTGCCATGTCAAAATACAGATCATGTGATGCCAGCGCATCATTTTGAGCAGTTTTATTGTGTTAAAAGGCATCTCAGAAAGAGAATAAAATAATCTGAAATCATACGCTACACTTCCGAAGTGTAGATTGATCCATAGTTCTCAAGAACCGGAAAAAGAGCAAATATTCCGTTAAAAAAGTGCCATGTCAAAATACAGATCATGTGATGCCAGCGCATCATTTTGAGCAGTTTTATTGTGTTAAAAGGCATCTCAGAAAGAGAATAAAATAATCAGAAATCATGCGCTACACTTCCGAAGTGTAGATTGATCCTTAGTTCTCAAGAACCGGAAAAAGAGCAAATATTCCGTCAAAAAGTGCCATGTCAAAATACAGATCATGTGATGCCAGCGCCTCATTTTGAGCAGTTTTATTGTGTTAAAAGGCATCTCAGAAAGAGAATAGAATAATCTGAAATCATGCGGTACACTTCCGAAGTGTAGATTGATCCATAGTTCTCAAGAACCGGAAAAAGAGCAAATATTCCGTCAAAAAGTGCCATGTAAAATACAGATCATGTGATGCCAGCGCATCATTTTGAGCAGTTTTATTGTGTTAAAAGGATCTCAGAAAGAGAATAAAATAATCTGAAATCATGCGCTACACTTCCGAAGTGTAGATTGATCCATAGTTCTCAAGAACCGAAAAAAGAGCAAATATTCGGTCAAAAAGTGCCATGTCAAAATACAGATCATGTGATGCCAGCGCATCATTTTGAGCAGTTTTATTGTGTTAAAAGGCATCTTAGAGAGAGAATAAAATCATCTGAAATCATCCGCTACACTTCCGAAGTGTAGATTGATCCATAGTTCTCAAGAACCGGAAAAACAGCAAATATTCCATCAAAAAGTGCCATGTCAAAATACAGATCATGTGATGCCAGCGCATCATTTTGAGCAGTTTTATTGTGTTAAAAGGCATCTCAGAAAGAGAATAAAATCATCTGAAATCATGCGCTACACTTCCGAAGTGTAGATTGATCCCTCGTTCTCAAGAACCGGAAAAAGAGCAAATATTCCGTCAAAAAGTGCCATGTCAAAATACAGATCATGTGATGCCAGCGCATCATTTTGAGCAGTTTTATTGTGTTAAAAGGCATCAGAAAGAGAATAAAATAATCTGAAATCATGCGCTACACTTCCGAAGTGTAGATTGATCCATAGTTCTCAAGAACCGGAAAAAGAGCAAATATTCCGTCAAAAAGTGTCATGTCAAAATACAGATCAGGTGATGCCAGCGCATCATTTTGAGCAGTTTTATTGTGTTAAAAGGCATCTCAGAAAGAGAATAAAATAATCTGAAATCATGCGCTACACTTCCGAAGTGTAGATTGATCCATAGTTCTCAAGGACCGGGAAAAGAGCAAATATTCCGTCAAAAAGTGCCATGTCAAAATACAGATCATGTGATGCCAGCGCATCATTTTGAGCAGTTTTATTGTGTTAAAAGGCATCTCAGAAAGAGAAGCAAATAATCTGAAATCATGCGCTACACTTCCGAAGTGTAGATTGATCCATAGTTCTCAAGAACCGGAAGAGCAAATATTCCGTTAAAAAGTGCCATGTCAAAATACAGATCATGTGATGCCAGCGCATCATTTTGAGCAGTTTTATTGTGTTAAAAGGCATCTTAGAGAGAGAATAAAATAATCTGAAATCAAGCGCTACACTTCCGAAGTGTAGATTGATCCATAGTTCTCAAGAACCGGAAAAAGAGCAAATATTCCGTCAAAAAAGGCCGTGTCAAAATACAGATCATGTGATGCCAGCGCATCATTTTGAGCAGTTTTATTGTGTTAAAAGGCATCTCAGAAAGAGAATAAAATAATCTGAAATCATGCGCTACACTTCCGGAGTGTAGATTGATCCATAGTGCTCAAGAACCGGAAAAAGAGCAAATATTCCGTCAAAAAGTGCCATGTCAAAATACAGATCATGCTATGCCAGCGCATCATTTTGAGCAGTTTTATTGTGTTAAAAGGCATCTCAGAAAGAGAATAAAATCACCTAAATCATGCGCTACACTTCCGAAGTGTAGATTGATCCATAGTTCTCAAGAACCGGAAAAAAAGAGCAAATATTCCGTCAAAAAGTGCCATGTCAAAATACAGATCATGTGATGCCAGCGCATCATTTTGAGCAGTTTTATTGTGTTAAACGGCATCTTAGAGAGAGAATAAACTCATCTGAAATCATGCGCTACACTTCCGAAGTGTAGATTGATCCATAGTTCTCAAGAACCGGAAAAAGAGCAAATATTCCGTCAAAAAGTGCCATGTCAAAATACAGATCATGTGATGCCAGCGCATCATTTTGAGCAGTTTTATTGTGTTAAGGCATCTCAGAAAGAGAATAAAATAATCTGAAATCATGCGCTACACTTCCGAAGTGTAGATTGATCCATAGTTCTCAAGAACCGGAAAAAGAGCAAATGTTCGGTTAAAAAGTGCCATGTCAAAATACAGATCATGTGATGCCAGCGCATCATTGTGAGCAGTTTTATTGTGTTAAAAGGCATCTCAGAAAGAGAATAAAATAATCTGAAATCATGCGCTACACTCCGGAAGTGTAGATTGATCCATAGTTCTCAAGAACCGGAAAAAGAGCAAATATTCCGTTAAAAAGTGCCATGTCCAAATACAGATCATGTGATGCCAGCGCATCATTTTTGAGCAGTTTTATTGTGTTAAAAGGCATCTCAGAAAGAGAATAAAATAATCTGAAATCATGCGCTACACTTCGGAAGTGTAGATTGAGCCATAGTTCTCAAGAACCGGAAAAAGAGCAAATATTCCGTCAAAAAGTGCCATGTCAAAATACAGATCATGTGATGAAAGCGCATCATTTTGAGCAGTTTTATTGTGTTTAAAGGCATCTCAGAAAGAGAATAAAATAATCTGAAATCATGCGCTACACTTCCGAAGTGTAGATTGATCCATAGTTCTCGAGAACCGGGAAAAGAGCAAATATTCCGTCAAAA
>SRMA01004826.1:0-10608 GCA_007224835.1 Danionella cerebrum
ACATTTTTTAAATAAAAACACAACTAAAAAAACTCTACAATGATAAAACTCTTTGCCAAGACTTTGAATCCTTTAAAAACTTATAGTTTTTGTCTTTTTTTAAATAAAAACTCAAAGAGCAAAACTCTAGAATTAAAAAAATCCTTTTCTAGGAATGTGCATCATTTAAAAAAAAGTAAGTAATTTTTACATTTTTTAAATAAAAACACAACTCTAAAAACTCAAAAATGATAAAACTCTTTGCCAAGACTTTGAATCCTTTAAAAACTTAAAAGTTTTTGTCTTTTTTAAATAAAAACACAAAAAGCAAAACTCTAGAATTAAAATTATCCTTTTCAAGGAATGTGCATCATTTTAAAAAAGTAAGTAACTTTTACATTTTAAAAAAAAACACAACTAGAAAAACTCTACAATGATAAAAAGTATTGCCAAGACTTTGAATCCTTTAAAAAATGATAGTTTTTGTCTTTTTTAAAATAAAAACACAAAAAGCAAAATTCTAGAATTAAAATAATCTTTTTCAAGGAATGTGCATCATTTAAAAAAAGTAAGTAACTTTTACATTTTTTAAATAAAAACAGAACTAGAAAAACTCTACAATGATAAAAATCATTGCCAAGACTTTGAATCCTTTAAAAAATGATAGTTTTTGTCTTTTTTTTAAATAAAAACACAAAAGCAAAACTCTAGAATTAAAATTCTTTTCAAGGAATGTGCATCATTTAAAAAAAGTAAGTAACTTTTACATTTTTTAAATAAAAACACAACTAGAAAAAACTCTACAATGATAAAACTCTTTGCCAAGACTTTGAATCCTTTAAAAAATGATAGTTTTTTGTCTTTTTTAAAATAAAAACACAAAAAGCAAAACTCTAGAATTAAAATAATCCTTTTCAAGGAATGTGCATCATTTAAAAAAAGTAAGTAACTTTTACATTTTTTAAATAAAAACACAACTAGAAAAACTCTAAAATGATTAAACTCTTTGACAAGACTTTGAATCCTTTAAAAACCTATAGTTTTTGTCTTTTTTTAATAAAAACACAAAAAGGAAAAATCTAGAATTTAAATAATCCTTTTCTTTAAAAAAACACAACTAGAAAAACTCTAAAATGATAAAACTCTTTGCCAAGACTTTGAATCCTTTGAAAACTTATAGTTTTTGTCTTTTTTTAAATAAAAACACAAAAAGCAAAACTCTAGAATTAAAAAAATCCTTTTCAAGGAATGTGCATCATTTAAAAAAAGTAAGTAACTTTTACATTTTTTAAATAAAAACACAACTAGAAAAACTCTACAATGATAAAACTCTTTGCCAAGACTTTGAATCCTTTGAAACTTAAAGTTTTTGTCTTTTTTTTAAAAATAAAACACAAAAAGCAAAACTCTAGAATTAAAATAATCCTTTTCAAGGAATGTGCATCATTTAAAAAAAGTAAGTAACTTTTACATTTTTAAATAAAAACACAACAAGAAAAACTCTACAATGATAAAAAACATTGCCAAGACTTTGAATCCTTTAAAAAATGATAGTTTTTGTCTTTTTTTTAAATAAAAACACAAAAAGCAAAACTCTAGAATTAAAATAATCCTTTTCAAGAATGTGCATCATTTAAAAAAAGTAAGTAACTTTTACATTTTTTAAATAAAAACACAACTAGAAAAACTCTAAAATGATAAAACTCTTTGCCAAGACTTTGGATCCTTTAAAAACTTAAAGTTTTTGTCTTTTTTTAAATAAAAACACAAAAGCAAAACTCTAGAATTAAAATAATCCTTTTCAAGGAATGTGCATCATTTAAAAAAAGTAAGTAACTTTTCCTTTTTTAAAATAAAACACAACTAGAAAAACTCTACAATGATAAAAATCATTGCCAAGACTTTGAATCCTTTAAAAAATGATAGTTTGTCTTTTTTAAAATAAAAACACAAAAAGCAAAACTCTAGAATTAAAATAATCCTTTTCAAGGAATGGGCATCATTTAAAAAAGTAAGTAACTTTTACATTTTTTAAATAAAAACACAACTAGAAAAACTCTAAAATGATAAAACTCTTTGACAAGACTTTGAATCCTTTAAAAACTTATAGTTTTTGTCTTTTAAAAATAAAAACACAAAAAGCAAAACTCTAGAATTAAAATAATCCTTTTCAAGGAATGTGCATCCTTTAAAAAAAGTAAGTAACTTTTACATTTTTTAAATAAAAACACAACTAGAAAAACTCTACAATGATAAAACTCTTTGCCAAGACTTTTGAATCCTTTAAAAACTTATAGTTTTTGTCTTTTTTTAAATAAAAACACAAAAAGCAAAACTCTAGAATTAAAATAATCCTTTTCAAGGAATGTGCATCATTTAAAAAAAATTAAGTAACTTTTACATTTTTTAAATAAAAACACAACTAGAAAAACTCTAAAATGATAAAACTCTTTGACAAGACTTTGAATCCTTTAAAAACTTATAGTTTTTGTCTTTTTTAAAATAAAACACAAAAAGCAAAACTCTAGAATTAAAATAATCCTTTTCAAGGAATGTGCATCATTTAAAAAAGTAAGTAACTTTTACATTTTTTAAATAAAAACACAACTAGAAAAACTCTAAAATAATCAAACTCTTTGACAAGACTTTGAATCCTTTAAAAACTTATAGTTTTTGTCTTTTTTAAAATAAAAACACAAAAAGCAAAACTCTAGAATTAAAATAATCCTTTTCAAAGAATGTGCATCATTTAAAAAAGTAAGTAACTTTTACATTTTTTAAATAAAAACACAACTAAAAAACTCTACAATGATAAAAATCATTGCCAAGACTTTGAATCCTTTAAAATGATAGTTTTTGTCTTTTTTTAAATAAAAACACAAAAAGCAAAACTCTAGAATTAAAATAATCCTTTTCAAGGAATGTGCATCGATTAAAAAAAGTAAGTAACTTTTACATTTTTTAAATAAAAACACAACTAGAAAAACTCTACAATGATAAAAATCATTGCCAAGACTTTGAATCCTTTGAAACTTAAAGTTTTTGTCTTTTTTTTAAAAATAAAAACACAAAAAAGCAAAACTCTAGAATTAAAATAATCCTTTTCAAGGAATGTGCATCATTTAAAAAAAGTAAGTAACTTATACATTTTTTAAATAAAACACAACTAGAAAAACTCTAAAATGATAAAACTCTTTGCCAAGACTTTGAATCCTTTGAAAACTTATAGTTTTTGTCTTTTTTTAAAATAAAAACACAAAAAGCAAAACTCTAGAATTAAAATAATCCTTTTCAAGGAATGTGCATCATTTAAAAAAAGTAAGTAACTTTTACATTTTTTAAATAAAAACACAACTAGAAAAACTCTAAAATGATAAAACTCTTTGACAAGACTTTGAATCCTTTAAAAACCTATAGTTTTTGTCTTTTTTTAAATAAAAACACAAAAAGCAAAACTCTAGAATTAAAAATAATCCTTTTCAAGGAATGTGCATCATTTAAAAAAAGTAAGTAACTTTTACATTTTTTAAATAAAAACACAACTATAAAAACTCTAAAATGATTAAACTCTTTGACAAGACTTTGAATCCTTTAAAAATTATAGTTTTGTCTTTTTTTAAATAAAAACACAAAAAGCAAAACTCTAGAATTAAAAAAAATCCTTTTCAAGGAATGTGCATCATTTAAAAAAAGTAAGTAACTTTTACATTTTTTAAATAAAAACACAACTAGAAAAACTCTAAAATGATAAAACTCTTTGACAAGACTTTGAATCCTTTAAAAATTATAGTTTTTTGTCTTTTTTTAAATAAAAACACAAAAAGCAAAACTCTAGAATTAAAAAAATCCTTTTCAAGGAATGTGCATCATTTAAAAAAAGTAAGTAACTTTTACATTTTTTTAAATAAAAACACAACTAGAAAAACTCTACAATGATAAAAATCATTGCCAAGACTTTGAATCCTTTAAAAAATGATAGTTTTTGTCTTTTTTAAAATAAAAACACAAAAAGCAAAACTCTAGAATTAAAATAATCCTTTTCAAGGAATGTGCATCATTTAAAAAAGTAAGTAACTTTTACATTTTAAAATAAAAACACAACTAGAAAAACTCTAAAATGATAAAACTCTTTGACAAGACTTTGAATCCTTTAAAAACTTATAGCTTTTGTCTTTTTTAAAATAAAAACACAAAAAGCAAAACTCTAGAATTAAAATAATCCTTTTCAAGGAATGTGCATCATTTAAAAAAAGTAAGTAACTTTTACATTTAAAAAAAAACAACTAGAAAAACTCTAAAATGATAAAACTCTTTGCCAAGACTTTGAATCCTTTGAAAACTTATAGTTTTTGTCTTTTTTTTTAAATGAAAACAGAAAAAGCAAAACTCTAGAATTAAAATAATCCTTTTCAAGGAATGTGCATCATTTAAAAAAAGTAAGTAACTTTTACATTTTTTAAATAAAAACACAACTAGAAAAACTCTAAAATGATAAAACTCTTTTCCAAGACTTTGAATCCTTTAAAAACTTATAGTTTTTGTCTTTTTTTAAATAAAAACACAAAAAGCAAAACTCTGGAATAAAAATAATCATTTTCAAGGAATGTGCATCATTTAAAAAAGTAAGTAACTTTTACATTTTTTAAATAAAAACACAACTATAAAAACTCAAAATGATAAAACTCTTTGCCAAGACTTTGAATCCTTTAAAAACTTATAGTTTTTGTCATTTTTAAATAAAAACTCAAAAAGCAAAACTCTAGGATTAAAAAAATCCTTTTCAAGGAATGTGCATCATTTAAAAAAAGTAAGTAACTTTTACATTTTTTAAATAAAAACACAACTAGAAAACTCTACAATGATAAAACTCTTTGCCAAGACTTTGAATCCTTTAAAAACTTATAGTTTTGTCTTTTTTTAAAAAAAAACCTCAAAGAGCAAAACTCTAGAATTAAAAAAATCCTTTTCAAGGAATGTGCATCATGTAAAAAAAGTAACTTTTACATTTTTTAAATAAAAACACAACTAGAAAAACTCTAAAATGATAAAACTCTTTGACAAGACTTTGAATCCTTTAAAACTTATAGTTTTTTGTCTTTTTTTAAATAAAAACACAAAAAGCAAAACTCTAGAATTAAAAAAATCCTTTTCTAGGAATGTGCATCATTTAAAAAAAGTAAGTAACTTTTACATTTTTTAAATAAAAACACAACTAGAAAAACTCTAATGATAAAACTCTTTGCCAAGACTTTGAATCCTTTAAAAACTTATAGTTTTTGTCTTTTTTAAAATAAAAACACAAAAAGCAAAACTCTAGAATTAAAATAATACTTTTCAAGGAATGTGAATCATTTAAAAAAAGTAAGTAACTTTTACATTTTTTAAATAAAAACACAACTAGAAAAACTCTAAAATAATAAAACTCTTTGACAAGACTTTGAATCCTTTAAAAACTTATAGTTTTTGTCTTTTTTAAAATAAAAACTCAAAAAGCAAAACTCTAGAATTAAAATAATCCTTTTCAAGGAATGTGCATCATTTAAAAAAAGTAAGTAACTTTTACATTTTTTAAATAAAAACACAACTAGAAAAACTCTACAATGATAAAAATCATTGCCAAGACTTTGAATCCTTTAAAAAATGATAGTTTTTGTCTTTTTTTAAATAAAACACAAAAACCAAAACTCTAGAATTAAAATAATCCTTTTCAAGGAATGTGCATCATTTAAAAAAAAGTAAGTAACTTTTACATTTTTTAAATAAAAACACAACTAGAAAAACTCTAAAATGATAAAACTCTTTGCCAAGACTTTGAATCCTTTGAAAACTTATAGTTTTTGTCTTTTTTTAAATAAAAACACAAAAAGCAAAACTCTAGAATTAAAAAAATCCTTTTCAAGTAATGTGCATCATTTAAAAAAAGTAAGTAACTTTTACATTTTTTAAATAAAAACACAACTAGAAAAACTCTAAAATGATAAAACTCTTTGCCAAGACTTTGAATCCTTTAAAAATTTAAAGTTTTTGTCTTTTTTTAAATAAAAACACAAAAAGCAAAACTCTAGAATTAAAATAATCCTTTTTTAAGGAATGTGCATCATTTAAAAAAAGTAAGTAACTTTTACATTTTCAAATAAAAACACAACTAGAAAAACTCTACAATGATAAAAATCATTGCCAAGACTTTGAATCCTTTAAAAAATGATAGTTTTTGTCTTTTTTTAAAATAAAAACACAAAAAGCAAAACTCTAGAATTAAAATAATCCTTTTCAATGAATGTGTATCATTTAAAAAAAGTAAGTAACTTTTACATTTTTTAAATAAAAACACAACTAGAAAAACTCTAAAATGATTAAACTCTTTGACAAGACTTTGAATCCTTTAAAAACCTATATTTTTGTCTTTTTTTAAATAAAAACACAAAAAACAAAACTCTAGAATTAAAATAATCCTTTTCAAGGAATGTGCATCATTTAAAAAAAGTAAGTAACTTTTACATTTTTTAAATAAAAACATAACTAGAAAAACTCTACAATGATAAAACTCTTTGCCAAGACTTTGAATCCTTTAAAAACTTATAGTTTTGTCTTTTTTAAAAAAAAAACCTCAAAGAGCAAAACTCTAGAATTAAAAAAATCCTTTTCAAGGAATGTGCATCTTTTAAAAAAAGTAAGTAACTTTTACATTTTTTAAATAAAAACACAACTAGAAAAACTCTAAAATGATAAACTCTTTGCCAAGACTTTGAATCCTTTGAAAACTTATAGTTTTTGTCTTTTTTAAAAATAAAAACACAAAAAGCAAAACTCTAGAATTAAAATAATCCTTTTCAAGGAATGTGCATCATTTAAAAAAAGTAAGTAACTTTTAATTTTTTTAAATAAAAACACAACTAGAAAAACTCTAAAATGATAAAACTCTTTGACAAGACTTTGAATCCTTAAAAAAATTATAGTTTTTGTCTTTTTTAAAATAAAAACACAAAAAGCAAAAATCTAGA
The DNA here is from genome assembly GCA_007224835.1 of Danionella cerebrum. NCBI lineage: Eukaryota > Metazoa > Chordata > Actinopteri > Cypriniformes > Danionidae > Danionella > Danionella cerebrum. The sequence goes on from SRMA01004826.1 coordinate 6,981, forward strand.
ATTAAAATAATCCTTTTTTCAAGGAATGTGCATCATTTAAAAAAAGTAAGTAACTTTTACATTTTTTAAATAAAAACACAACTAGAAAAACTCTAAAATGATAAAACTCTTTGCCAAGACTTTGAATCCTTTGAAACTTAAAGTTTGTCTTTTTTTTTTAAAATAAAAACACAAAAAGCAAAACTCTAGAATTAAAATAATCCTTTTCAAGGAATGTGCATCATTTAAAAAAAAGTAAGTAACTTTTACATTTTTTAAATAAAAACACAACAAGAAAAACTCTACAATGATAAAAATCATTGCCAAGACTTTGAATCCTTTAAAAAATGATAGTTTTTGTCTTTTTTTAAAATAAAAACACAAAAAGCAAAACTCTAGAATTAAAATAATCCTTTTCAAGGAATGTGCATCATTTAAAAAAAAAGTAAGAAACTTTTACATTTTTTAAATAAAAACACAACTAGAAAAACTCTACAATGATAAAAATCATTGCCAAGACTTTGAATCCTTTAAAAATGATAGTTTTTGTCTTTTTTTAAATAAAAACACAAAAAGCAAAACTCTAGAATTAAAATAATCCTTTTCAAGGAATGTGCAAAATAAAAAAAAAAGTAAGTAACTTTTACATTTTTTAAATAAAAACACAACTAGAAAAACTCTATAATGATAAAAATCATTGCCAAGACTTTGAATCCTTTAAAAAAATGATAGTTTTTGTCTTTTTTTAAATAAAAACACAAAAAGCAAAACCCTAGAATTAAAAAAATCCTTTTCAAGGAATGTGCATCATTTAAAAAAAGTAAGTAACTTTTACATTTTTCAAATAAAAACACAACTAGAAAAACTCTACAATGATAAAAATCATTGCCAAGACTTTGAATCCTTTAAAACTTAAAGTTTTGTCTTTTTTTTTAAATAAAAACACAAAAAGCAAAACTGTAGAATTAAAATAATCCTTTTCAAGGAATGTGCATCATTTAAAATAAGTAAGTAACTTTTACATTTTTTAAATAAAAACACAACTAGAAAAACTCTAAAATGATAAAACTCTTTGACAAGACTTTGAATCCTTTAAAAAAATGATAGTTTTTGTCTTTTTTTAAATAAAAACACAAAAAGCAAAACTCTAGAATTAAAATAATCATTTTCAAGGTATGTGCATCATTTAAAAAAAGTAAGTAACTTTTACATTTTTTAAATAAAAACACAACTAGAAAAACTCTAAAATGATAAAACTCTTTGACAAGACTTTGAATCCTTTAAAAATGATAGTTTTTGTCTTTTTTTAAATAAAAACACAAAAAGCAAAACTCTAGAATTAAAAAAATCCTTTTCAAGTAATGTGCATCATTTAAAAAAAGTAAGTAACTTTTACATTTTTTAAATAAAAACACAACTAGAAAAACTCTAAATGATAAAACTCTTTGACAAGACTTTGAATCCTTTAAAAAATGATAGTTTTTGTCTTTTTTTTAAATAAAAAACACAAAAAGCAAAACTCTAGAATAAAAAAAAAGTCCTTGTCAAGGAATGTGCATCATTTAAAAAAAGTAAGTAACTTTTACATTTTTTAAATAAAAACACAACTAGAAAAACTCTACAATGATAAAAATCATTGCCAAGACTTTGAATCCTTTAAAAATGATAGTTTTTGTCTTTTTTTAAATAAAAACACAAAAAGCAAAACTCTAGAATTAAAATAATTCTTTTCAAGAAAAGTGCATCATTAAAAAAAAGTAAGTAACTTTTACATTTTTTAAATAAAAAAACAACTAGAAAAACTCTAAAATGATAAAACTCTTTGACAAGACTTTGAATCCTTTAAAAATGATAGTTTTTGTCTTTTTTTAAATAAAAACACAAAAAGCAAAACTCTAGAATTAAAATAATTCTTTTCAAGGAATGTGCATCATTTAAAAAAAGTAAGTAACTTTTAAATTTTTAAATAAAAACACAACTAGAAAAACTCTAAAATGATAAAACTCTTTGACAAGACTTTGAATCCTTTTAAAAAATGATAGTTTTTGTCTTTTTTTTAAATAAAAACACAAAAAGCAAAACTCTAGAATTAAAATAATCCTTTTCAAGGAATGTGCATCATTTAAAAAAAGTAAATAGCTTTTACATTTTTTAAATAAAAACACAACTAGAAAAACTCTAAAATGATAAAACTCTTTGCCAAGACTTTGAATCCTTTAAAAACTTAAAGTTTTTGTCTTTTTTTAAATAAAAACACAAAAAGCAAAACTCTAGAATTAAAACAATTCTTTTCAAGGAATGTGCATCATTTAAAAAAAGTAAGTAACTTTTACATTTAAAAAAAAACAACTAGAAAAACTCTAAAATGATAAAACTCTTTGCCAAGACTTTGAATCCTTTGAAAACTTATAGTTTTTGTCTTTTTTTTTAAATGAAAACACAAAAAGCAAAACTCTAGAATTAAAATAATCCTTTTCAAGGAATGTGCATCATTTAAAAAAAGTAAGTAACTTTTACATTTTTTAAATAAAAACACAACTAGAAAAACTCTACAATGATAAAAATCATTGCCAAGACTTTTGATCCTTTAAAAATGATAGTTTTTGTCTTTTTTTAAATAAAAACACAAAAAGCAAAACTCTAGAATTAAAATAATTCTTTTCAAGGAATGTGCATCATTTAAAAAAAGTAAGTAACTTGCACATTTTAAAAATAAAAACACAACTAGAAAAACTCTAAAATTATTAAACTCTTTGACAAGACTTTGAATCCTTTAAAACCTATAGTTTTTGTCTTTTTTTAAATAAAAACACAAAAAGCAAAACTCTAGAATTAAAATAATCCTTTTCAAGGAATGTGCATCATTTAAAAAAATAAAGTAACTTTTACATTTTTTAAATAAAAACACAACTAGAAAAACTCTAAAATGATAAAACTCTTTGACAAGACTTTTGAATCCTTTAAAAACTTATATTTTTGTCTTTTTTAAAATAAAAACACAAAAAGCAAAACTCTAGAATTAAAATAATCCTTTTCAAGGAATGTGAATCATTTAAAAAAATTAAGTAACTTTTACATTTTTTAAATAAAAACACAACTAGAAAAACTCTAAAATGATAAAACTCTTTGCCAAGACTTTGAATCCTTTGAAAACTTATAGTTTTTGTCTTTTTTTAAATAAACACAAAAAGCAAAACTCTAGAATTAAAATAATCCTTTTCAAGGAATGTGCATCATTTAAAAAAAGTAAGTAACTTTACATTTTTTAAATAAAAACACAACTAGAAAAACTCTACAATGATAAAAAATCATTTCCAAGCCTTAGAATCCTTTAAAAAATGATAGTTTTTGTCTGTTTTTAAATAAAACACAAAAAGCAAAACTCTAGAATTAAAATAATCCTTTTCAAGGAATGTGCATCATTTAAAAAAATGAAGTAACTTTTACATTTTTTAAATAAAAACACAACTAGAAAAACTCTAAAATGATAAAACTCTTTGACAAGACTTTGAATCCTTTAAAAAATGATAGTTTTTGTCTTTTTTAAAATAAAACACAAAAAGCAAAACTCTAGAATTAAAATAATCCTTTTCAAGGAATGTGCATCGTTAAAAAAAAAGTAAGTAACTTTTACATTTTTTAAATAAAA
>SRMA01004830.1:0-13906 GCA_007224835.1 Danionella cerebrum
TCATCTATTGTCTTTAAACGCTTGGAAATGAGAAACTGATTCCACACAGAAGAAAAGTGTTAAACCAGGACAGTAAAAGCTAGAGCATCGAGCTTACTTTTCTTATTGGCAAGTTAGTCATTTTAGAGAGTGTATAGCTGCATTAGATCTTGTTTGTTTTAGTAATAAAGTACAATTTTAATCAGTTCTTTCTTTTTGACTCTGGGGACTTTTTTAAGCACGTGTTTTATTTTAACTTGAAAGTTTAACGACAGAACAGTAAAAGCATGCACATCATGTTCTTTAAGTCCTGATGTGATGTTTGGCAATCTTAAAAGGACTATAATCTTCCTAGAACTCATGCACTGCAGTATGGAAGTTCAGTGTCATCTATTGTCTTTTAACGCTTGGAAATGAGAAACTGATTCCACACAGAAGAAAAGTGTTAAAACAGGACAGTAAAAGCTAGAGCATCAAGCTTACTTGTCTTATTGGCAAGTTAGTCATCTTAGAGAGTGTATAGCTGCATTAGATCTTGTTTGTTTTAGTAATAAAGTACAATTTTAATCAGTTCTTTCTTTTTGACTCTGGGGACTTTTTTAGCACATGTTACATCTTAACTCGAAAAGTTTAACGACAGAACAGTAAAAGCATGCACATCATGTTCATTAAGTCTTGATGTGATGTTTGGCAATCTTAAAAGGACTATAATCTTCCTAGAACTCATGCACTGCAGTATGGAAGTTCAGTGTCATCTGCTGTCTTTAAACGCTTGGAAATGAGAAACTGATTCCACACAGAAGAAAAGTGTTAAAAAAGGACAGTAAAAGCTAGAGCATCAAGCTTACTGTTCTTATTGGCAAGTTAGTCATCTTAGAGACCGTATAGCTGCATTAGATCTTGTTTGTTTTAGTAATAAAGTACAACTTTCATCATTTCTTTCTTTTTGACTCTGGGGACTTTTTTAGCATGTGTTTTATCTTAACTTGAAAAGTTTAACGACAGAGCAGTAAACGCATGCACATCATGTTCTTTAAGTCTTGATGTGATGTTTGGCAATCTTAAAAGGACTATAATCTTCCCAGAACTCATGCACTGCAGTATGGAAGTTCAGTGTCATCTGTTGTCTTTAAACGCTTGGAAATGAGAAACTGATTCCACACAGAAGAAAAGTGTTAAAACAGGACAGTAAAAGCTTGAGCATCAAGCTTACTGTTCTTATTGGCAAGTTAGTCATCTTAGAGACTGTATAGCTGCATTAGATCTTGTTTGTTTTAGTAATAAAGTACAATTTTAATCAGTTCTTTCTTTTTGACTCTGGGGACTTTTTTAGCACATGTTACATCTTAACTTGAAAAGTTTAACGACAGAACAGTAAAAGCACGCACAGCATGTTCTTTAAGTCTTGATGTGATGTTTGGCAATCTTAAAAGGACTATAATCTTCCTAGAACTCATAAACTGCAGTATGGAAGTTCAGTGTCATCTGTTGTCTTTAAACGCTTGGAAATGAGAAACTGATTCCACACAGAAGAAAGGTGTTAAAGCAGGACAATAAAAGCTAGAGCATCATGCTTACTGTTTTTATTGGCAAGTTAGTCATCTTAGAGAGTGTATAGCTGCGTTAGATCTTGTTTGTTTTAGTAATAAAGTACAATTTTAATCAGTTCTTTCTTTTTGACTCTGGGGACTTTTTTATTACATGTTACATCTTAACTTGAAAAGTTTAACGACAGAACAGTAAAAGCATGCACATCATGTTCATTAAGTCTTGATGTGATGTTTGGCAATCTTAAAAGGACTATAATCCTAGTAGAACTCATGCACTGCAGTATGGAAGTTCAGTGTCATCTGTTGTCTTTAAACGCTTGGAAATGAGAAACAGATTCCACACAGAAGACAAGTGTTAAAACAGGACAGTAAAGCTAGAGCATCAAGCTTACTGTTCTTATTGGCAAGTTAGTCATCGTAGAGAGTGTATAGCTGCATTAGATTTTGTTTAATTTAGTAATAAAGTACAATTTTAATCAGTTCTTTCTTTTTGACTCTGGGGACTTTTTTTGCACATGTTACATCTTAACTTGAAAGTTTAACGACAGAACAGTAAAAGCATGCACATCATGTTCTTTAAGCCTTGATGTGATGTTTGGCAATCTTAAAAGGACTATAATCTTCCTAGAACTCATGCACTGCAGTATGGAAGTTCAGTGTCATCTATTGTCTTTAAACGCTTGGAAATGAGAAACTGATTCCACACAGAAGAAAAGTGTTAAAACAGGACAGTAAAAGCTAGAGCATCAAGCCTACTGTTCTTATTGGCAAGTTAGTCATCTTAGAGACTGTATAGCTGCATTAGATCTTGTTTAATTTAGTAATAAAGTACAATTTTAATCAGTTCTTTCTTTTTGACTCTGGGGACTTTTAGCACATGTTACATCTTAACTTGAAAAGTTTAACGACAGAACAGTAATAGCATGCACATCATGTTCTTTAAGTCTTGATGTGATGTTTGGCAATCTTAAAAGGACTATAATCTTCCTAGAACTCATGCACTGCCGCATGGAAGTTCAGTGTCATCTGTTGTCTTTAAACGCTTGGAAATGAGAAACTGATTCCACACAGAAGACAAGTGTTAAAACAGGACAGTAAAAGCTAGAGCATCAAGCTTACTGTTCTTATTGGCAAGTTAGTCATCTTATAGACTGTATAGCTGCATTAGATCTTGTTTGTTTTAGTAATAAAGTACAATTTTAATCAGTTCTTTCTTTTTGACTCTGGGGACTTTTTTTAGCACATGTTACACCTTAACTTGAAAAGTTTAACGACAGAACAGTAAAAGCATGCACATCATGTTCATTAAGTCTTGATGTGATGTTTGGCAATCTTAAAAGGATCATAATCTTCCTAGAACTCATGCACTGCAGTATGGAAGTTCAGTGTCATCTATTGTCTTTAAACGCTTGGAAAATGATAAACTGATCCCACACAGAAGAAAAGTGTTAAAACAGGACAGTAAAAGCTAGAGCATCAAGCTTACTGTTCTTATTGGCAAGTTAGTCATCTTAGAGAGTGTATAGCCGCATTAGATCTTGTTTGTTTTAGTAATAAAGTACAATTTTAATCAGTTCTTTCTTTTTGACTCTGGGGACTCTTTTTAGCACATGTTACATCTTAACTTGAAAAGTTTAACGACAGAACAGTAAAAGCATGCACATCATGTTTTTTAAGTCTTGATGTGATGTTTGGCAATCTTAAAATGACTATAATCTTCCTAGAACTCATGCACTGCAGTATGGAAGTTCAGTGTCATCTGTTGTCTTTAAACGCTTGGAAATGTGAAACTGATTCCACACAGAAGAAAAGTGTTAAAACAGGACAGTAAAAGCGAGAGCATCAAGCTTACTTTTCTTATTGGCAAGTTAGTCATCTTAGAGAGTGTATAGCTGCATTAGATCTTGTTTGTTTTAGTAATAAAGTACAATTTTTAATCAGTTCTTTTTTTTGACTCTGGGGACTTTTTTAGCACATGTTACATCTTAACTTGAAAAGTTTAATGACAGAACAGTAAAAGCATGCACATCATGTTCTTTAAGTCTTGATGTGATGTTTGGCAATCTTAAAAGGACTATAAACTTTCTAGAACTCATGCACCGCAGTATGGAAGTTCAGTGTCATCTGTTGTCTTTAAACGCTTGGAAATGAGAAACTGATTCCACACAGAAGAAAAGTGTTAAAACAGGACAGTAAAAGCCAGAGCATCAAGCTTACTGTTCTTATTGGCAAGTTAGTCATCTTAGAGAGTGTATAGCTGCATTAGATCTTGTTTGATTTAGTAATAAAGTACAATTTAATCAGTTCTTTCTTTTTGACTCTGGGGACTTTTTTAGCACATGTTACATCTTAACTTGAAAAGTTTAACTACAGAACAGTAAAAGCATGCACATCATGTTCTTAAAGTCTTGATGTGATGTTTGGCAATCTTAAAAGGACTATAATCTTCCTAGAACTCATGCACTGCAGTGTCATCTGTTGTCTTTAAACGCTTGGAAATGAGAAACTGATTCCACACAGAAGAAAAGTGTTAAAACAGGACAGTAAAAGCTAGAGCATCAAGCTTACTTCTCTTATTGGCAAGTTAGTCATCTTAGAGAGTGTATAGCTGCATTAGATCTTGTTTGTTTTAGTAATAAAGTACAATTTTAATCATTTCTTTCTTTTTTACTTTGGGGACTTTTTTAGCATGTGTTTTATCTTAACTTGAAAAGTTTAACGACAGAACAGTAAAAGCATGCACATCATGTTCTTTAAGTCTTGAAGTGATGTTCGGCAATCTTAAAAGGACTATAATCTTCCTAGAACTCATGCACTGCAGTATGGAAGTTGAGTGTCATCTGTTGTCTTTAAACGCTTGGAAATGAGAAACTGATTCCACACAGAAGAAAAAGTGTTAAAACAGGACAGTAAAAGCTAGAGCATCAAGCTTACTGTTCTTATTGGCAAGTTAGTCATCTTAGAGAGTGTATAGCTGCATTAGATCTTGTTTGTTTTTGTAATAAAGTACAATTTTAATCAGTTCTTTCTTTTTGACTCTGGGGACTTTTTTAGCACATGTTACATCTTAACTTGAAAAGTTTAACGACAGAACAGTAAAAGCATGCACGTCATGTTCATTAAGTCTTGATGTGATGATTGGCAATCTTAAAAGGACTATAATCTTCCTAGAACTCATGCACTGCAGTATGGAAGTTCAGTGTCATCTGTTGTCTTAAACGCTTGGAAATGAGAAACTGATTCCACACAGAAGACAAGTGTTAAAACAGGACAGTAAAAGCTAGAGCATCAAGCTTACTGTTCTTATTGGCAAGTTAGTCATCTTAGAGCGTGTATAGCTGCATTAGATCTTGTTTGATTTAGTAATAAAGTACAATTTTAATCATTTCTTTCTTTTTGACTCTGGGGACTTTTTTAGCACATGTTACATCTTAACTTGAAAAGTTTAACGACAGAACAGTAAAAGCATGCACATCATGTTCTTTAAGTCTTGATGTGATGGTTAGCAATCTTAAAAGGACTATAATCTTCCTAGAACTCATGCACTGCAGTATGGAAGTTCAGTGTCATCTATTGTCTTAAAAAGCTTGGAAATGAGAAACTGATTCCACACAGAAGAAAAGTGTTAAAACAGGACAGTAAAAGCTAGAGCATCAAGATTACTTTTCTTATTGGCAAGTTAGTCATCTTAGAGACTGTATAGCTGCATTAGATCTTGTTTGTTTTAGTAATAAAGTACAATTTTAATCAGTTCTTTCTTTTTGACTCTGGAGACTTTTTTTAGCACATGTTACATCTTAACTTGAAAAGTTTAACGACAGAACAGTAAAAGCATGCACATCATGTTGTTAAAGTCTTGATGTGATGTTTGGCAATCTTAAAAGGACTATAATCTTCCTAGAACTCATGCACTGCAGTAAGGAAGTTCAGTGTCATCTGTTGTCTTTAAACGCTTGGAAATGATAAACTGATTCCACACAGAAGAAAAGTGTAAAAACAGGACAGTAAAAGCTAGAGCATCAAGCTTACTTTTCTTATTGCCAAGTTAGTCATCTTAGAGAGTGTATAGCTGCATTAGATCTTGTTTGTTTTAGTAATAAAGTACAATTTAATCAGTTCTTTCTTTTTGACTCTGGGGACTTTTTTAGCACATGTTACATCTTAACTTGAAAAGTTTAACGACAGAACAGTAAAGGCATGCACATCATGTTCTTTAAGTCTTGATGTGATGTTTGGCAATCTTAATAGGACTATAATCTTACTAGAACTCATGCACTGCAGTATGGAAGTTCAGTGTCATCTGTTGTCTTTAAGCGCTTGGAAATGAGAAACAGATTCCACACAGAAGACAAGTGTTAAAACAGGACAGTAAAAGCTAGAGCATCAAGCTTACTGTTCTTATTGGCAAGTTAGTCATCTTAGAGACTGTATAGCTGCATTAGATCTTGTTTGTTTTTAGTAATAAAGTACAATTTTAATCAGTTCTTTCTTTTTGACTCTGGGGACTTTTAGCACATGTTACCTCTTAACTTGAAAAGTTTAACGACAGAACAGTAAAAGCATGCACATCATGTTCTTTAAGTCTTGATGTGATGTTTGGCAATCTTAAAAGGACTATAATCTTACCAGAACTCATGCACTGCAGTATGGAAGTTCAGTGTCATCTGTTGTCTTTAAACGCTTGGAAATGAGAAACTGATTCCACCACAGAAGAAAAGTGTTAAAACAGGACAGTAAAAGCTAGAGCATCAAGCTTACTGTTCTTATTGGCAAGTTAGTCATCTTAGAGACTGTATAGCTGCATTAGATCTTGTTTGTTTTAGTAATAAAGTACAATTTTAATCAGTTCTTTCTTTTTGACTCTGGGGACTTTTTTTTTTTATGTTACATCTTAACTTGAAAAGTTTAACGACAGAACAGTAAAAGCATGCACATCATGTTCTTTAAGTCTTGAAGTGATGTTTGGCAATCTTAAAAGGACTATAATCCTCCTAGAACTCATGCACTGCAGTATGGAAGTTCAGTGTCATCTGTTTTCTTTAAACGCTTGGAAATGAGAAACTGATTCCACACAGAAGAAAAGTGTTAAAAAAGGACAGTAAAAGCTAGAGCATCAAGCTTACTTTTCTTATTGGCAAGTTAGTCATCTTAGAGAGTGTATAGCTGCATTAGATCTTGTTTAATTTAGTAATAAAGTACAATTTTAATCAGTTCTTTCTTTTTGACTCTGGGGACTTTTTTTTAGCACATGTTACATCTTAACTTGAAAAGTTTGACGACAGAACAGTAAAAGCATGCACATCATGTTCTTTAAGTCTTGATGTGATGTTTGGCAATCTTAAAAGGACTATAATCTTCCTAGAACTCATGCACTGCAGTATGGGAGTTCAGTGTCATCTGTTGTCTTTAAACGCTTGGAAATGAGAAACTGATTCCACACAGAAGAAAAGTGTTAAAACAGGACAGTAAAAGCTAGAGCATCAAGCTTACTTTCTTATTGGCAAGTTAGTCATCTTAGAGAGTGTATAGCTGCATTAGATCTTGTTTGTTTTAGTAATAAAGTACAATTTTAATCATTTCTTTCTTTTGACTCTGGGGACTTTTTTAGCATGTGTTTTATCTTAACTTGAAAAGTTTAACGACAGAACAGTAAAAGCATGCACATCATGTTCTTAAAGTCTTGATGTGATGTTTGGCAATCTTAATAGGACTATAATCTTCCTAGAACTCATGCACTGCAGTATGGAAGTTCAGTGTCATCTGTTGTCTTTAAACGCTTGGAAATGAAAAACTGATTCCACACAGAAGAAAAGTGTTAAAACAGGACAGTAAAAGCTAGAGCATCAAGCTTACTGTTCTTATTGGCAAATTAGTCATCTTAGAGACTGTATAGCTGCATTAGATCTTGTTTGTTTTAGTAATATAGTACAATTTTAATCAGTTCTTTCTTTTTGACTCTGGGGACTTTTTTTAGCACATGTTACATCTTAACTTGAAAAGTTTAACGACAGAACAGTAAAAGCATGCACATCATGTTCTTTAAGTCTTTTGAAGTGATGTTTGGCAATCTTAAAAGGACTATAATCTTCCTAGAACTCATGCACTGCAGTATGGAAGTTCAGTGTCATCTGTTGTCTTTAAACGCTTGGAAATGAGAAACTGATTCCACACAGAAGAAAAGTGTTAAAACAGGACAGTAAAAGCTAGAGCATCAAGCTTACTTTTCTTATTGGCAAGAGAGTCATCTTAGAGAGTGTATAGCTGCATTAGATCTTGTTTGTTTTAGTAATAAAGTACAATTTTAATCAGTTCTTTTTTTTTTGACTCTGGGGACTTTTTTAGCACATGTTACATCTTAACTTGAAAAGTTTAACGACAGAACAGAAAAAGCATGCACATCATGTTCTTTAAGTCTTGAAGTGATGTTTGGCAATCTTAAAAGGACTATAATCTTCCTAGAACTCATGCACTGCAGTATGGAAGTTCAGTGTCATCTATTGTCTTTAAACGCTTGGAAATGAGAGACTGATTCCACACAGAAGAAAAGTGTTAAAACAGGACAGTAAAAGCTAGAGCATCAAGCTTACTTTTCTTATTGGCAAGTTAGTCATCTTAGAGAGTGTATAGCTGCATTAGATCTTGTTTGTTTTAGTAATAAGGTACAATTTTAATCATTTCTTTCTTTTTGACTCTGGGGACTTTTTTAGCATGTTTTTTATCTTAACTTGAAAAGTTTAACGACAGAACAGTAAAAGCATGCACATCATGTTCATTAAGTCTTGATGTGATGTTTGGCAATCTTAAAAGGACTATAATCTTCCTAGAACTCATGCATTGCAGTATGGAAGTTCAGTGTCATCTATTGTCTTTAAACGCTGGGAAATGAGAAACTGATTCCACACAGAAGAAAAGTGTTAAAACAGGACAGTAAAAGCTAGAGCATGAAGCTTACTGTTCTTATTGGCAAGTTAGTCATCTTAGAGAGTGTATAGCTGCATTAGATCTTGTTTGTTTTAGTAATAAAGTACAATTTTAATCATTTCTTTCTTTTTGACTCTGGGGACTTTTTTAGCATGTGTTTTATCTTAACTTGAAAAGGTTAGCGACAGAACAGTAAAAGCATGCACATCATGTTCTTTAAGTCTTGATGTGATGTTTGGCAATCTTAATAGGACTATAATCTTCCTAGAACTCATGCACTGCAGTATGGAAGTTCAGTGTCATCTGTTGTCTTTAAACGCTTGGAAATGACAAACTGATTCCACACAGAAGAAAAGTGTTAAAACAGGACAGTAAAAGCTAGAGCATCAAGCTTACTGTTCTTATTGGCAAGTTAGTCATCTTAGAGACTGTATAGTTGCATTAGATCTTGTTTGTTTAGTAATAAAGTACAATTTTAATCAGTTCTTTCTTTTTGACTCTGGGGACTTTTGTAGCGCATGTTACATCTTAACTTGAAAAGTTTAACGACAGAACAGTAAAAGCATGCACATCATGTTCTTTAAAACTTGATGTGATGTTTGACAATCTTAAAAGGACTATAATCTTCCTAGAACTCATGCACTGCAGTATGGAAGTTCAGTGTCATCTGTTGTCTTTACGCGCTTGGAAATGAGAAACTGATTCCACACAGAAGAAAAGTGTTAAAACAGGACAATAAAAGCTAGAGCATCATGCTTACTGTTTTTATTAGCAAATTAGTCATCTCAGAGACTGTATAGCTGCATTAGATCTTGTTTGTTTTAGTAATAAAGTACAATTTTAATCATTTCTTTCTTTTTGACTCTGGAGACTTTTTTAGCATGTGTTTTATCTTAACTTGAAAAGTTTAACGACAGAACAGTAAAAACATGCACATCATGTTCATTAAGTCTTGATGTGATGATTGGCAATCTTAAAAGGACTATAATCTTCCTAGAACTCATGCACTGCAGTATGGAAGTTCAGTGTCATCTGTTTGCTTTAAACGCTTGGAAATGAGAAACTGATTCCACACAGAAGAAAAGTGTTAAAACAGGACAGTAAAAGCTAGAGCATCAAGCTTACTGTTCTTATTGACAAGTTAGTCATCTTAGAGAGTGTATAGCTGCATTAGATCTTGTTTGTTTTAGTAATAAAGTACAATTTTAATCAGTTCTTTCTTTTGACTCTAGGGACTTTTTTAGCACATGTTACATCTTAACTTGAAAAGTTTAACGACAGAACAGTAAAAGCATGCACATCATGTTCATTAAGTCTTGAAGTGATGTTTGGCAATCTTAAAAGGACTATAATCTTCCTGGAACTCATGCACTGCAGTATGGAAGTTCAGTGTCATCTGTTGTCTTTAAACGCTTGGAAATGAGAAACTGATTCCACACAGAAGAAAGGTGTTAAAACAGGACAATAAAAGCTAGAGCATCATGCTTACTGTTTTTATTGGCAAGTTAGTCATCTTAGAGAGTGTATAGCTGCATTAGATCTTGTTTGTTTTAGTAATAAAGTACAATTTTAATGAGTTCTTTCTTTTTGACTCTGGGGACTTTTTTAGCACATGTTACATCCTAACTTGAAAAGTTTAACGACAGAACAGTAAAAGCATGCACATCATGTTCTTAAAGTCTTGATGTGATGTTTAGCAATCTTAAAAGGACTATAATCTTCCTAGAACTCATGCACTGCAGTATGGAAGTTCAGTGTCATCTATTGTCTTTAAACACTTGGAAATGAGAAACTGATTCCACACAGAAGAAAAGTGTTAAAACAGGACAGTAAAAGCTAGAGCATCGAGCTTACTTTTCTTATTGGCAAGTTAGTCATCTTAGAGAGTGTATAGCTGCATTAGATCTTGTTTGTTTTAGTAATAAAGTACAATTTTAATCATTTCTTTCTTTTTGACTCTGGGGACTTTTTTAGCATGTGTTTTATCTTAACTTGAAAAGTTTAACGACAGAACAGTAAAAGCATACACATCATGTTCTTTAAGTCTTGATGTGATGTTTGGCAATCTTAAAAGGACTATAATCTTCCTAGAACTCATGCACTGCAGTATGGGAGTTCAGTGTCATCTATTGTCTTTAAACCCTTGGAAATGAGAAACTGATTCCACACAGAAGAAAAGTGTTAAAACAGGACAGTAAAAGCTAGAGCATCAAGCTTACTTTTCTTATTGGCAAGTTAGTTATCTTAGAGACTGTATAGCTGCATTAGATCTTGTTTGTTTTAGTAATAAAGTACAATTTTAATCAGTTCTTTCTTTTTGACTCTAGGGCCTTTTTTAGCACATGTTACATCTTAACTTGAAAAGTTTAACGACAGAACAGTAAAAGCATGGACATCATGTTCTTTAAGTCTTGATGTGATGTTTGGCAATCTTAAAAGGACTATAATCTTCCTAGAACTCATGCACTGCAGTATGGAAGTTCAGTGTCATCTATTGTCTTTAAACGCTTGGAAATGAGAAACTGATTCCACACAGAAGAAAAGTGTTAAAACAGGACAGTAAAAGCTAGAGCATCAAGCTTACTGTTCTTATTGGCAAGTTAGTCATCTTAGAGACTGTATAGCTGCATTAGATCTTGTTTGTTTTAGTAATAAAGTACAATTTTAATCAGTTCTTTCTTTTTGACTCTGGGGACTTTTTAGCACATGTTACATCTTACCTTGAAAAGTTTAACGACAGAACAGTAAAAGCATGCACATCATGTTCTTAAAGTCTTAATGTGATGTTTGGCAATCTTAAAAGGACTATAATCTTCCTAGAACTCATGCACTGCAGTATGGAAGTTCAGTGTCTTCTGTTGTCTTTAAACGCTTGGAAATGAGAAACTGATTCCACACAGAAGAAAAGTGTTAAAACAGGACAGTAAAAGCTAGAGCATCAAACTTACTGTTCTTATTGGCAAGTTAGTCATCTTAGAGACTGTATAGCTGCATTAGATCTTGTTTGTTTTAGTAATAAAAGTACAATTTTAATCAGTTCTTTCTTTTTGACTCTGGGGACTTTTTTTGTTTATGTTACATCTTAACTTGAAAAGTTTAACGACAGAACAGTAAAAGCATGCACATCATGTTCTTTAAGTCTTGATGTGATGTTTGGCAATCTTAAAAGGACTATAATCTTGATAGAACTCATGCACTGCAGTATGGAAGTTCAGTGTCATCTGTTGTCTTTAAACGCTTGGAAATGAGAAACTGATTCCTAACAGAAGAAAAGTGTTAAAACAGGACAGTCAAAGCTAGAACATCAAGCTTACTGTTCTTATTGGCAAGTTAGTCATCTTAGAGAGTGTATAACTGCATTAGATCTTGTTTGATTTAGTAATAAAGTACAATTTTAATCAGTTCTTTCTTTTTGACTCTGGGGACTTTTTTTAGCACATGTTACATCTTAACTTGAAAAGTTTAACGACAGAACAGTAAAAGCATGCACATCATGTTCTTAAAGTCTTGATGTGATGTTTGGCAATCTTAAAAGGACTATAATCTTCCTAGAACTCATGCACTGCAGTATGAAGTTCAGTGTCATCTGTTGTCTTTAAACGCTTGGAAATGAGAAACTGATTCCACACAGAAGAAAAGTGTTAAAACAGGACAGTAAAAGATAGAGCATCAAGCTTACTTCTCTTATTGGCAAGTTAGTCATCTTAGAGAGTGTATAGCTGCATTAGATCTTGGTTGTTTTAGTAATAAAGTACAATTTTAATCAGTTCTTTCTTTTTGACTCTGGGGACTTTTTTTAGCATGTGTTTTATCTTAACTTGAAAAGTTTAACGACTGAACAGTAAAAGCATGCACAATCATGTTCTTTAAGTCTTGATGTGATGTTTGGCAATCTTAAAAGGACTATTATCTCCCTAGAACTCATGCACTGCAGTATGGAAGTTCAGTGTCATCTGTTGTCTTTAAACGCTTGGAAATGAGAAACTGATTCCACACAGAAGAAAAGTGTTAAAACAGGACAGTAAAAGCTAGAGCATCAGCTTACTGTTCTTATTGGCAAGTTAGTCGTCTTAGAGACTGTATAGCTGCATTAGATCTTGTTTGTTTTAGTAATAAAGTACAATTTTAATCATTTCTTTCTTTTTGACTCTGGGACTTTTTTAGCACATGTTACATCTTAACTTGAAAAGTTTAACGACAGAACAGTAAAAGCATGCACATCATGTTCATTAAGTCTTGATGTGATGTTTGGCAATCTTAAAAGGACTATAATCTTAGTAGAACTCATGCACTGCAGTATGGAAGTTCAGTGTCATCTGTTGTCTTTAAACGCTTGGAAATCAGAAACAGATTCCACACAGAAGAAAAGTGTTAAAACAGGACAGTAAAAGCTAGAGCATCAAGCTTACTTTTCTTATTGGCAAGATAGTCATCTTAGAGAGTGTATAGCTGCATTAGATCTTGTTTGTTTTTGTAATAAAGTACAATTTTAGTCATTTCTTTCTTTTTTGACTCTGGGGACTTTTTTAGCACGTGTTTTATCTTAACTTGAAAAGTTTAACGACAGAACTGTAAAAGCATGCACATCATTTTCATTAAGTCTTGATATGATGATTGGCAATCTTAAAAGGACTATAATCTTCCTAGAACTCATGCACTGCAGTATGGAAGTTCAGTGTCATCTGTTGTCTTTAAACGCTTGGAAATGAGAAACTGTTTCCACACAGAAGAAAAGTGTTAAAACAGGACAGTAAAAGCTAGAGCATCAAGCTTACTGTTCTTATTGGCAAGTTAGTCATCTTAGAGAGTGTATAACTGCATTAGGTCTTGTTTGTTTTAGTAATAAAGTACAATTTTAATCAGTTCTTTCTTTTTGACTCTGGGGACTTTTTTAGCACGTATTTTATCTTAACTTGAAAAGTTTAACGACAGAACAGTAAAAGCATGCACATCATGTTCATTAAGTCTTGATGTGATGTTTGGCAATCTTAAAAGGAATATAATCTTAGTAGAACTCATGCACTGCAGTATGGAAGTTCAGTGTCATCTATTGTCTTTAAACCCTTGGAAATGAGAAGCTGATTCCACACAGAAGAAAAGTGTTAAAACAGGACAGTAAAAGCTAGAGCATCAAGCTTACTGTTCTTATTGGCAAGTTAGTCATCTTAGAGAGTGTATAACTGCATTGGATCTTGTTTGTTTTAGTAATAAAGTACAATTTTAATCAGTTCTTTCTTTTTGACTCTGGGGACTTTTTTTTAGCACATGTTACATCTTAACTTGAAAAGTTTAACGACAGAACAGTAAAAGCATGCACATCATGTTCTTTAAGTCTTGAAGTGATGTTTGGCAATCTTAAAGGACTATAATCTTCCTAGAACTCATGCACTGCAGTATGGAAGTTCAGTGTCCATCTGTTGTCTTTAAACGCTTGGAAATGAGAAACTGATTCCACA
>SRMA01004839.1:0-10040 GCA_007224835.1 Danionella cerebrum
CACATTGTAAAGTTGAAAATGTCAATCAATTGGGTTGCTATGGTAGTAAGTATGGTTGCTATGGAGGGGTCACAGACATAATATATTGTTATCTGTGTGACTACGAGTAAATTAAACCTACCCCCATTTCTCTAGCATTTAGCTAAGCTGAGTTAGAGAAATGCCAATTGGGTTGTTATGGTAACACGTCTGGTTGCTATGGAGGGGTCACTAACATCATATAATGTTCCTTGAGTGACTACAGGTAAATTACACCAACCCCTGTGTCTCTCTCATTTTCCTAAGCTGAGATAGAGATGTGTCAATTTGGTTGCTATGGTAACCACTATGGTTGCTATGGAGGGGTCAGTGACATTATATAATGTTCCCTGTGTGACTAAAAGTCATTTAGACCAACTCCCGCGTCTCTCTCATTTTACTAAGCTGAGATAGAGATGTGTCAATTTGGTTGCTATGGTAACCAGAATGGTTGCTATGGAGGGGTATGTGACATTATATAATGTTCCCTGTGTGACTACAAGTCATTTAGACCAACTCCCGTGTCTCTCTGGTTTCCCTAAGCTGAGATAGAAATGTGTCAATTTGGTTGCTATGGTAACCAGTATGGTTGCTATGGAGGGGTCAGTGACATTATATAATGTTCCTGTGTGACTACAAGTCATTTAGACCAACTCCCGTGTCTCTCTCATTTTCCTAAGCTGAGATAGAGATGTGTCATTTGGGTTGCTATGGTTACCAGTATGGTTGCTATGGAGGGGTCATTGACATTATATAATGTTCCCTGTGTGACTACAAGTCAATTAGACCAACTCCGGTGTCTCTGGCATTTTCCTAGGCTGAGATAGAGAAGTGTCAATTTGGTTGCTATGGTAAATAATTTGGTTGCTATGGATGAGTTGGTGACATCATGTTTAATCTACATTCAACTTAGATCAATATAAAACAACTCCCATCTCTCTACGATGTTCCACTTAGAAGATATTTGACATTCAAAAATGATGTTAAAAAGTGGGCGTGGCTTGATGAATTTTTGTTAAATCATAAGCAATGATTGGCTGGATTAGTTATATGCATCCTCAATGTTGCTTTGAATCTCCATTGTGAACCAATTACAAAAGCACTTTTACAAAAGGATCATATGGGAATCAATTGCCCCATTGAAATGAATGGCAGCAATGCATCTCTATGGCCCATTGTGAGTCTATGAGAAGGCTAAGCCAATCAAATTTCGTTATTCAAATTAGTTGATTAACAGCTGCCTCCAACTGCCACTTTTTTTTTTTTTTTTACATTTCTCAGATGTTGACCATGCCTCAAACTAATAAACATTACAGAGGAACCGTAAGACATATCGAGATGATTCTTTCTTTGTGAGAAGCAGAAGGCCTCAATGAAGATTATGGTGTAAAAAAATTTAAGATATGTGGAAAATTCTATTAGTTATGGCGAGTTAGAAAAAGCCTTAATTTAAAACCTTCAAGCATTTTTTTCTGGGTGAAATGCATTTATCTTAATGGAGCAATTTTCTTCCCTCGTTAAGGTTTAGCCCTCCTAGTTAAAAAACCGTAGGTCATATGAAAGAAACAACTGCATCTTTGGAAAGAGGACAAATTTCTCTACCACTTTAATATAAAATTTGTCCATAAAGGGTAACGTTTAGCTTAGGAGAGAGGAATAAATGAAGAAGTTTGAGATGTGAAAAATTAGAGTGTAAGCTAGAGTGGAGCAGAATTAGGTAAAAATCAAAATTCTTCATTAAACTTAAACTGCGATTAATTAAAATCTGTAAAAGATATGTAAAAGCTGAAAAGAGCTTTTAAAAGCTGAAAATGTGTTGAATTGTTTAAAATTTGAATGATTGCTCTAGCTGAAAGTATGCTGAAGTTATGAAGTTTGAAAAAAAGCTGAAGATTTAAAGAGATTTGAAGAGTCTCCCCATTCATTTCAATGGGAAAAATATTTTAAATAAAGTTAAATTTTATAAAAAGTATAAAAGATATCAAAAAGCTGTATACGAGCAACATAGAACAAAAAAAGCTGAACGTTTTGATGTTTGAATGGTGTTTCTAGGGCAAAGTATGCTGAAGTAGTAGGCTCCGGAAAAAAGGGGGGGAATAAGAATAAAAAAAATAATAATAATAATAAATACGTAGGATAACAATAGTGTGAATGCCTCTGCATTCACACTAACTAGAAAGTGCATTTCCTAGCGGAAAATGCGTGTGAATGCAGAGAGCTGAAAAGGGAATGCCCAAAATTGCTAAATTCCTTGGCTGAACGGTGAAACATTAGAAAGTAGAAAGTGTTGAAAATTAAAAGAGGAAGCTGAAAGGTAAAACATCAGAAACTTAAATTGTCAAAATTTGAAAGTTGAAGCTAAAGGGTGAAACATTGTAAAGTTGAAAATGTCAAAAGTTGAAAGCTGAAGCTGAAACATTGTAAAGTAGAAATATGTAAAGTTGAAAGTGGAAGCTGAAGGGTAAAATATTAGAAAGTTGAAAGTGTCAAAAGTTGAAAGTGGAAGCTGAAATATGAAACATTAGAAAGAAAATGTGTCAAATTAATTGTGGAAGCTGAAAGTTAAAACATTAGACAGTTAAAATTGTCAAATTTGAAAGTGGAAGCTGAAAGTTGAAACATAAAAATAAATGTGACACATTGTAAAGTTGAAAATTTAAATCAATTGGGTTGCTATGGTAATAAGTATGGTTGCTATGGAGGGGTCACAGACATAATATATTCTTATCTGTGTGACTACGAGTAAATTAAACCTACCCCCATGTCTCTAGCATTTCGCTAAGCTGAGTTAGAGAAATGCCAATTGGGTTGCTATGGTAACACGTCTGGTTGCTATGGAGGGGTCAGTAACATCATATAATGTTCCTTGAGTGACTACAGGTAAATTACACCAACCCCTGTGTCTCTAGCATTTTCCTAAACTGAGATAGAGATATGCCAATTTGGTTGCTATGGTAACCAAATGGTTGCTATGGATGGTTTAGTTACCTCAGTGATTGTTATCGGGGTCACCATTATTGAAACAAACTCATATTTTATAATATTTAACTTTATTTAAAATTATTCTTCCCATTGAAATGAATGGGAACTTTAAACTTCTTTCATCCTTTATAACTTCAGCATACTTTCCACTAGAGAAACCATTTAAACTTTACATAAATCTACACACTTTCATCTATTAGATGTATATTTCAACTTATTTATATCTTGTATAGATTTTTATTAATCGCAGTTTAAGTTTAATGAAGATTTCCGACTTTCACCTATTTCTGCTCCACTCTAGCTTCCACTCTAACTTTTCACATCTCAAACTTCTTCATTTATTCTTCTCTCCTAAACTAAGCTTTAACTTTTATGCACAAAATTCATATTAAAGTAGTAGAGAAATTTGTCCTCTTTCCAAAGATGCAGTTGTTTCTTTCATAGGACCTACGGTTTTTAAACTAGGAGGGCTAAACCTTAACGAGGGAAGAAAATTTCTCCATTAAGATCAATGCATTTCATCCAGAAAATGATGCTCCAAAGTTTTAAATTAAGGCTTTTTCTAACTCGCCATAACTCCTAGATTTTTCCACATATGGTTACAAAATTTACATCATAATCTTCATTGAGGCCTCCTGATTCTCACAAAGAAAGAATCATCTTGATATGTCTTACGGTTCTTCTGTAATGTTTATTTGTTTGAGGCATGGTCAACATCTGAGAAATGTCTCCTCCATTCGAAAAGTGGCAGTTGGAGGCGGCTGTTAATCAACTAATTTGAATAACGAAATTTGATTGGCTTAGCCTTCCCATAGACTCACAATGGGCCATAGAAATGCATTGCTGCCTTTCATTTCAATGGGGCAATTGATTCCCATATGATACTATTGTAAAATAGCTTTTGTAATTGGTTCACAATGGAGAGTCATAGCAACAGTAAGGATGCATATAACTAATCCAGCCAATCAATGCTTATGATTTAACATTAATTCAACAAGCCACGCCCACTTTTCAACATCATTTTTGAATGTCAAATATCTTCTAAGTGGAACATCGTAGAGACATGGGAGTTGTTTTATATTGATCTAGATTGAATGTAGATTACAACATGATGTCACTAACTCATCCATAGCAACCAGATTATTTACCATAGCAACCAAATTGGTAATTCTCTATCTCAGCCTTGGAAAATGCTAGAGACACAGGAGTTGGTCTAATTGACTTGTAGTCAAACAGGGAACCTTATATAATGTCAGTGACCCCTCCATAGCAACCATGCTGGTTACCATAGCAACCCAATTGACACATCTCTATCTCAGCTTAGGAAAATGTGAGAGACACGGGGGTTGGTCTAAATGACTATTAGTCACACACGGAACATTACATAATGTCACTGACCCTTCCATAGCAACCATACTGGTTACCATAGCAACCAAATTGACACATTTCTATCTCAGCTCAGGGAAATGAGAGAGACACAGGAGTTGGTCTAAATGACTTGTAGTCACACAGGGAACATTATATAATGCCACTGACCCCTCCTTAGCAACCATACTGGTTACCATAGCAACCAAATTGACACATCTCTATCTCAGTTTAGGAAAATGAGAGAGACACGGGAGTTGGTCTAAATGACTTGTAGTCACACAGGGAACATTATATAATGTCACTTAAGCCTCCATAGCAACCATACTGGTTACCATAGCAACCAAATTGACACATCTCTATCTCCGTTTAGGAAAATGAGGGAGACACGGGAGTTGGTCTAAATGACTTGTAGTCACACAGGGAACATTATATAATGTCAATGACCTTTCCATAGCAACCATAATAGTTATCATAGCAACCCAATTGGCATATCTCTAACTCAGCTCAGGGAAGCGCAAGAGACATGGGGGTTGATTCATTTACTTCAGAGTGACACTGGGAACATTCTATTATGTAAATGACCTGTCCAGAGCAACCAGACTTTTTACCATAGCAACGCAATTGGCATATCTTTATCTTAGGTTAGGAAAATGCTAGACAGAATTTCAACTTACTAATATTATACCGTTCAGCTTCCACTTTCAACTTTTGACACTTTCAACTTTCAAATGTTTCACCTTTAGCTTCCACTTTCTACTTTTGACACTTTCAACTTTACAATGTTTCTTCTTTCAACTTTATACGTTTTCAACTTTATAATGTTTCACCGTTCGGCCTCCACTTTCAACTTTTGACACTTTCAGCTTTCAAATCTTTCACCTTTCAGCTTCACTTTTCAACTTTTGAAACTTCCGACTTTCAAATCTTTCACCTTTCAGCTTCACTTTTTTCAACTTTTAAAACTTTCAACTTTCAAATATTTTACCTTTCAGCTTCACCTTTCAACTTTAGATTTTTTTCAGATACTTTCAGCCTGCTTTCATTTTCAGCTCTCTGCATTCACACGCATTTTCCGCTAGGAAATGCATATTCTAGTTACAAATGCTCTTTTACATCAGGATTATATGGGAATCAATTGCCCCATTGAAATGAATGGGAGCAATGCATCTCTATGGCCCATTGTGAGTCTATGAGAAGGCTAAGCCAATCAAATTTCGTTATTCAAATTAGTTGATTAACAGCTGCCTCCAACTGCCACTTTTTGAATCGAGGAGACATTTCTCAGATGTTGACCATGCCTCAAACAAATAAACATTACAGAAGAACCGTAAGACATATCGAGATGATTCTTTCTTTGTGAGAAGCAGAAGGCCTCAATGAAGATTATAATGTAAATTTTGTAACGATATGTGGAAAATTCTATTAGTTATGGCGAGTTAGAAAAAGCCTTAATTTAAAACCTTCAAGCATTATTTTCTGGGTAAAATGCATTGATCTTAATGGAGCAATTTGCTTCCCTCGTTAAGGTTTAGCCCTCCTAGTTTAAAAACCGTAGGTCATATGAAAGAAACAACTGCATCTTTGGAAAGAGGACAAATTTCTCTACTACTTTAATATAAATTTTGTGCATAAAGGGTAAAGTTTAGTTTAGGAGAGAGGAATTGATGAAGAAGTTTGAGATGTGAAAAATTAGAGTGGAAGCTAGAGTGGAGCAGAATTAGGTCAAAATCCAAATTCTTCATAAAACTTAAACTGTTATTTATAAAAATCTGTAAAAGATATGAAAAAGCTTAAAACATATTTTAAAAGCTGAAAATATGTTGAATTGTTTAAAATTTGAATGATTGCTCTAGCTAAAAGTATGCTGAAGTTATGAAGGTTGAAAAAAAGCTGAAGATTGAAAGAGATTTGAAGTGTTTCCCATTCATTTCAATGGGAAAATAATTTTTAAATAAAGTTAAATTTATTAAAAAGTATAAAAGTTTGAAAAGTGAAACGTAATAGCATACATGTCCTGAATAAGCTGAACATTTTGACGTTTGAATGGTGTTTCTAGGCCAAAGTATGCGGGAGTAGTTAGTGACCGGGAATAATAATAATAATAATAAATACGTAGGATAACAATAGTGTGAATGCCTCTGCATTCACACTAATAAATACGTAGGATAACAATAGTGTGAATGCCTCTGCATTCACACTAAATATGCATTTCCTAGCGGAAAATGCGTGTGAATGCAGAGAGCTGAAAATGAAAGCAGGCTGAAAGTATCTGAAAAAAATCTAAAGTTGAAAATTGAAGCTGAAAGTTGAAAGATTTGAAAGTTGGAAGTGTCAAAAGTTGAAAGTGGAAGCTGAAAGGTGAAACAATGTAAAGTTGAAAATATCAAAAGTTGAAAGTGGAAGATGAAAGGTGAAACATTATAAAGTTGAAAATGTATAAATTTGAAAGTGGAAGAAGAAAAGTGAAACAGAAAGTTGAAAGTGTCAAAAGTTGAAAGGTGAAGCATTGTAAAGTTGAAAGCATCAATAGTAGAAAGTGGAAGCTGAAAGGTGAAACATTTGGAAAGTTGAAAGTGTACAACAGTTGAAAGTGGAAGCTGAAAGGTAAAATTTTAGTAAGATGAAATTCTGTCTAGCATTTTCATAAACTAAGATAGATAAATGTCAAATGCGTTGCTTTGGTAAAAAGTCTGGTTGCTTTGGACAGATCAAATACATAATAGAATGTTCCCAGTGTCACTCTGAGGGAAATTAATCAACCCCCATGTCTCTAGCATTTCCCTGAGCTGAGTTGGAGATATGCCAATTTGGTTGCTATGGTAACCAATATGGTTGCTATGGAGGATCATTGACATTATATATTGATCTCTGTGTGACTGCAAGAAAATTACACCAACCCACATGTCTTTAGCATTTTCCTAAGCTGAGATAGAGATGTGTCAATTTGGTTGCCATGGTAACCAGTATGGTTGCTAAGGAGGGGTCAGTGACATTATATAATGTTCCCTGTGTGACTACAAGTCATTTAGACCAACTCCCGTGTCTCTAGCTTTTTCCTAAGCTGAGATAGAGATGTGTCAATTGGGTTGCTATGGTAACTAGCCTGGTTGCCATGGAGGAGTCCGCTACCTCAATGAATGTTTCCAGGGTCACTATTAGTGTAACAAACTCACCCCCATGTCTCTAGCATTTTCCAAAGTTGAGATAGGGATGTGTAAAGTGGGTTGCTATGCTAACCAGTATGGTTGCTATGGAGGGGTCATTGACTTTATATATTTTTCCCTGTGTGACTACAAGTAAATTAGACCAACTCCCGTGTCTCTCGCATTTTTCTAAGCTGAGATAAAGATGTGTCAATTTGGTTACTATGGTAACCAGTATGGTTACTATGGAGGGGTCAATTACATCAGTGAATGTTCCTGGGGTCACTATTAGTGAAACAAACTCACCCCCATGTCTCTAGCATTCTCCTAAGCTGAGGTAGAGATGTATCAGTTGGGTTGCTATAGTAACCAGACTGGTTGCTATGGAGGGGTCATTGGCATCATATAATGTTTCCTGTGTGACTACAAGTCAATTAGACCAACTCCCGTGTCTCTCACACTTTCCTAAGCTGAGATAAATATGTGTCAATTGGGTTGCTATGGTAGCCAGTATGGTTGCTATGAAGGAGTCATTGACACAATATATTGATCCCTGTGTGACTACAAGTAAATTACACCAACCCCCATGTCTCTAGCATTTTCCAAAGCTGAGATAGAGATGTGTAAATTGGGTTGCTATGGTAACCAGTATGGTTGCTATGGAGGGGTCATTGACATTATATAATGTTCCCTGTGTGACTACAAGTCATTTAGACCAACTCCCGTGTCTCTCTCATTTTCCTAAACCTAGATAGAGATGTGTCAATTGGGTTGCTATGGTAACCAGTATGGTTGCTATGGAGGGTTCATTGATATTATATAAGGTTCCCTGTTTGACAACAAGTCAATTAGACAAACTCCTGTGTCTCTAGCATTTTCCTAAGCTGAGATAGAGATGTGCCAAATGGGTTGCTATGGTAACCAGTATGGTTGCTATGGAGGGTCAGGTACCTCAATGAATGTTCCCGGGGTCGCTATTAGTGAAACAAACTCACCCCCATGTCTCTAGCATTTTCCTAAGCTGAGATAGAGATGTGTCAATCAGGTTGCTATGGTAACCATTATGGTTGCCATGGAGGGGTCATTGACATTATATAATGTTCCCTGTGTGACTATAAGTCAATTAGACCAACTCCTGTGTCTCTAGCATTTTCCTGGGCTGAGATAGAGATGTGTCAATTGGGTTGCTATGGAAATTAATCTGGTTGCTATGGATGAGTTGGTGACATTGTCTTGTAATCTACATTCAACTTAGATCAATATGAAACAACTCCCATGTTTCTACGATGTTCCACTTAGAAGATATTTGACATTCAAAAATAATGTTGAAAAATGGGCGTGGCTTGATGAATTTATGTTAAATCATAAGTAATGATTGGCTGGATTAGTTATATGCATCCTTAATGTTGCTATGACTCTCCATTGTGAACCAATTACAAAAGCACTTTTACAATAGGATCATATGGGAATCAATTGCCCCATTGAAATGAATGGCAGCAATGCATCCCTACGGCCCATTGTGAGTCTATGGGAAGCCTAAGCCAATCAAATTTCGGTATTTAAATTAGTTAAGGTAATTAGTCAGCTGCCTCCAACTGCCACTTTTCGAATGGAGGAGACATTTCTCAGATGTTGACCATGCCTCAAACAAATAAACATTACAGAAGAACCGTAAGACATATCGAGATGATTCTTTCTTTGTGAGAAGCAGAAGGCCTCAATAAAGATTATGGTGTAAATTTTTTCAAGATATGTGGAAAATTCTATTAGTTATGGCGAGTTAGAAAAAGCCTAAATTTAAAACTTTCAAGCATCATTTTCTGGGTGAAATGCATTGATCTTAATGGAGCAATTTTCTTCCCTGGTTAAGGTTTAGCCCTCCTAGTTTAAAAACCGTAGGTCCTATGAAAGAAACAACTGCATCTTTGGAAAGAGGACAAATTTCTCTACTACTTTAATATAAATTTTGTGCATAAAGGTTAAAATTTAGTTTAAGAAAGAAGAATAGATGATGAAGTTTGAGATGTGAAAAATTAGAGTGGAAGCTAGAGTGGAGCAGAATTACTTTCAAATTGGAAATCTTCATGAAACTTAAACTGCGATTAATAAAAATGTATAAAAGATATAAAAAAGTTGAAATATACATCTAATAGATGAAGGTGTGTAGATTTATTTAAAGTTTGAATGGTTTCTCTAGTGGAAAGTATGCTGAAGTTATAAAGGTTGAAAAAAGTGAAAGTTTAAAGGAAGGTTGAAGAATATCCCCATTCATTTCAATGGGAAGAATAATTTGAATAAAGTTAAATATTATAAAAAGTATAAAAGTTTGAAAAGTGAAACGTAATAGCAACCTAGTCTGAAAAAAGCTGAACGTTTTGACGTTTGAATGGTGTTTCTAGGCCAAAGTATGCGGGAGTAGTTAGGGTTGGAAAAAGGGGGGGGGAATAATAAAAAGAAGAAGAAGAAGAAACGGAATAATAAATACGTAGGATAACAATAGTGTGAATGCCTCTGCATTCACGCTAATAA